>OMKZ01032093.1:10652-37885 GCA_900302535.1 Neoniphon sammara | reverse complement strand
CATTTATAGGCTACAGAGCAGTTAATATACCACAATCCTATGTAACGTGTTGCTCAAATTTTGCAGAAAATATTTATTTATTTATTTATTTATTTTTACCGCATGCCTTGTCAACAATTTCACGTTCAAGCTGAAGTTTATTTTAGAGCACCAGGTCACTGTTTACATGTCTCAGAGGCCTTTATCAGGCCCACAGGTTTACAACAAACAAAACAGGACGACACCCCCTGACTTTCTTACCCTCATAGTGGGTAATACGTAAAAACTCCCCAAAACTCACAGGAGAAATCTTGGAAGGACCACAGAGAGAGCGGGTCACAGGTAGGCTAGTCTTCATTTATTACCGATATTTAAATGATCTTAACTATAAGGAGGTTAATTGTGTTAATTTACATATAATGAATATTTAAATTAGGTGGCATGTGGTCACGTTTATCAAGTATTTTACAAAGTGAACAGTATTCAGTCAGTTAAACGTCAGGATTTACAAAGCTCACAATTAACCATAGCCTACCATGACCTGTCATCACCAAAAGGTTTGCATTAGTAGTAATAATAATAATAATAATGATGATTATGATAACATGAACTTTATTTATAAAGCACTTCTCTAAGCATAGTTAGAAAGTGCCTTACAATACAAAATAAAACAGACTGAAATGTAAAATTAAACAGGAACACCATGCGTTATAGCCTCCAGTTATTAAACTGTGGAAAAATAGTCCAAACAATATGGCATCGAAGACCAAACCAAAATACGATTAAAAACATGAGAGGACACAGAAAATGTTGGCTACATCAAAGCAGGCTTATTAAAAGGTGTTGTAAACAACAGTAAAAAGTGGGCCATCTTCAGTGATTATAATAGCCACCAATCATAGATACAGAAACGTTTATGACAATAATAACAAAACATAGTCAAGCATTATAGTGGAACTACATTGATGAAAATGGTGATTTTCATATAAAGCTTTCCCTGGTGGTCTAGTGGTTAGGATTCGGCGCTCTCACCGCCGCGGCCCGGGTTCGATTCCCGGTCAGGGAACACTGTTTTGGGATCATCAAGGTGCTGTTAAGAGACTGTAGTTACTAAACTCCTCCGCTGTCCCCAAAGGCTTCTACATGCAAAACAGGTAATAATGCGCGTTGTTGTGTGGCGTATGACCCGTGTTGTCCCTGTATTCTCACTGTTCACGCAAATCAGGGCTCACGCCTGACAGAATAGCAAGCTATGCTGGTTTTTGTCCGCACACTGAAAAAGACAGAAGACTTAAACATTTGTGACATCAACAATAAGTGATCATATTTGGTCATATTTGCATCTCCCCAAAGCAGACTGAATGATCAACCAACCAGTGTATGTATCCCACTAGCTGTTGTTAATTAACCCAACTGTACTGGTGTAAAGTTTAAATGCAACAGTTACTGCATGCAAGATGATTGATAGGCCTACTCTTATCTGGGTCTTACTGAATTAAAATTAAAAAAAAAATGCCTAACTAAGACTAGCTGTTTAGTTTCTTTATTCAAACATTTCTCTCTCTCTTATTTTCACTTTAAATAGTGAGAGAAAGAAACACAGGCCTACAGGTCCCTTCCTCTTTCTCAGTTGCCTAATCACTGATCTGAGCCACTCCAGTCAAATCACTGACACTGGCTGAGAATCTCCTAATTGTTTTGATATGGCACAGTCTGTGAAGAAAATGATATTTTTAAAACCTGTCTCAAGACCCATCTCTTTTCTCTAGCCTTTTAATTGTCTTCATGAAAGCATACCTGACCACTGTGTGTATTTTATTTGTTGGTTAAGCGATGTGGTTTGTGTTATGATTCTATCAAGACACTCTTTGCTTTTATCAATTCATATACATCCTCTTCATTATGTGTTTTTTAATTTGATCATTTCAGTGTTTATATTTAATCATGCTTGTGTTTATGTTTAATTTTAATCTCTCTGTAAAGCACTTTGGTCAACGTATGTTGTTTTTAAATGTGCTCTATAAAAACATTGACTTGACTTGACTTCTATCATTCAAGTAAACATTGTTTAATAAATTATGCTTTCAGCTCAGTCAGAAAAATACTAGCTCACACAACACCATACATGAAATATATTCCAAAGAAAATAGCTAATTAGTTGTAGAATATATTTTAGAATATTTTTTTTTTTTTATTATTATGAGGCCATTCACTGTTAGCCATATTGTTAATACGGACCTGCACATATGAGCTGATTCTTTTTTTTAAACCTCTATTTTCCTTGCCAGATTGTTCTATATCCAGACAGAGCTGCTTCCTCTTTTCTTAGTCAATTTATTAACCTCTTTCTTAGGGTAAATGTGTGTAATAAGCAGGACAACCCACTCTGAGGTGCTCTTCTATTGAATAACGATGACCCTCATAGAGGAACCTGGCTTACACGGCAGTCATTACTTCTAGATAGAAGACCACCACACTGTGGACTGTCCCTTACATATTATGCATCTTGCCCATGTGCTAGTCCAGTGTTTATACCAACAAAGTCACTTGTGACCTTAGATGATGTAGAAGGATCCCCCTAAATAAGCCCTGGTCATCATAGAGGATGTCCTTATAGAATCTTCTCACCAGAATTCTGAGTGACAAAGAATTCTGGCAAGCATCCACAATTCATAGAACCATAGTTACAGTCCTAAGTCTTGTTCTATTTCATTCCTCCTGACTGGCAGAGGCAGAGCTTAAGCATTGCATGACTCAGTGAAGTCACAAGGAGCCATCCCAGTGTTGAGAACAGACTGAAGATGTAGTTAAGACAGGGTTTGCCACTGCATGAGGAGCAGTAATGTTGACCTCAGGAAAAGTGCATGGGGACGAATCATTGGTAGAATGAGCCTTGACTTTGTGCAGAAAGTTCCTTAGACCTGGACGCAGGAATAATCATCTCCACTATGCACTTAGAAAGCCTCTGAGCTGAGGTGTTCCCAGGCCAGCTTGGACATGTAGTCCTCCAGTGTGTTCTGGTCTGTCCCAGGGTCTCTTCTAAGTTGGACTTGCCTGGAACACCTCCACAGTAGGAGCCCATAATGTATCCTAACTAGATGCCCAAAACACCTATGCTGGCCCCTTTCAGTGCGCAGGAGCAGTGTCTCTAGTCCAAGATGTTTTAAAGTCTCACCCAGCCAGCCCACAAAGGGAGCTAATTTCAGCTGCTTGTGTCTGCACAATCAATCTTTTGGTCACTACCCAAAGCTCATGGCCATAAGTAAGGTTTAGAATGTATGTTGACCAATAAATGAAGAGCTTTGCCTTCAGGTTCAGCTCCCTCTTCAAAACGATGGCCCTGCACAGCGACCACATAACTGCAGGCACTGTCCCAATCCTTCTGTCAGTATCCTGCTCCACTTTACCCTGCTTTGTGAGCAAGACCCTGAGATTCTTGAATTCCTCCACTTGGGGCAGTAACTCACTCCCAGCTTGGAGGGGGCCACTCACCTTTCTCCTACAGAGAACCATGGCCTCAGGCTTGGAGGTGCTGACCCTGCTAGAACCTCCACCATATCATGCTGGAGGGGTCTGTGTGACCCTCTAACCCTGGGAAATGTGTTGTCTGGAGCATCCAAATAGGGTCTTCCTTAGCAAAGTGATCTCAGGTGAGGGGCCACACTAAGAGCCATTCAGAATACTTATGAATACTCTTGCAGATCAATCATGGTCTGCAAGAGAGGGAAAATCTATCTGTCTATCTAGATAGATAGATAGATGAATACCAATTGAACTAGTAGCGTATCTGCGTTCTTTTGGCCGGTTGGTTTGGAAAGGTGTAGGCCTGAGTTACTCTCTCAGAGCAACGAGGATGCGAGGATGGCAGCAATGCTTGATATGTGCAATATCTATCTACAGTGCCTGCTTTATGTTGTTAGTTATTTGTTATGTAGTTATCTTTCTATCTAGCTATCTTTTTTATTCCTGTGTTTTACCTGTCTGCACAAGCAATTTCCATCTGGGGACATTAAAGACAAAGTGAAGTGAAACGAAGAAGAGTCATCCCGGTAAAGTGTTCGGTGGTGATGCAAATTTTAATTTAAAATTTTTGGCAATATGGACATGGAGATGATAAGCCGTGTTTTCAGCACTTTGTCAGGGACAAATGCAAGTTTTAAAACTGCTTTAAGTTACAAATTAATTCTTTAGCCATTGCCCAATTTATCTTACTTTTCCTTGAAGTGGGTCTGGCGGCAGTGGAGTAGGAGTTGGACTCTGAATCAGGCATAGTGAGTTCCAAGAGAAATTAGAAATTTCTTACTGGGAGCAACAATTTAACATGCAGTGACTGCAGTGTGCTCAAATCCTCAAGGTTGTAAAAGAATACGAGCAATACAGACCCTGTAATGAAAGTCATATTTGGTGGGTGTCATTTTATAGTACACATAAATCAAGTAGTACAGAGCTATTTTGTAGCACAATGAAGTGGAGACAATGGACACGCTGTATGTAGCTTGTTTTAAAGTACAAACATGCAGTAAAGACTTATTTATATTGAATAGAAAAAATGATAAAGTGCAAACTAAATGCATCATTTTAGTGGTCCTGTGATGAGTTGGTGACCTGTTTCCCCGGCTTTCACATACTTTGATAGGCTTTACCATCCTAGAACCCTGTAGAAATAAGTGGTTAAAATACAATGAATGAGTAAAATTCCACGCTACCCACTCCAGGCAACTCAGATAACCAAAAAATAAAAATAAATAAATAAAAAATTCCAGTCATTACCGCTTTGTTGGGTCAACAAAGACATGCTCAACATGCAGTTTTGATATTTCCAACAGTATTTGAAGACAGCAGCTGTGCTTTTCCGCTCCATCTCATTTCATTCAGTGTA
The DNA here is from genome assembly GCA_900302535.1 of Neoniphon sammara. NCBI lineage: Eukaryota > Metazoa > Chordata > Actinopteri > Holocentriformes > Holocentridae > Neoniphon > Neoniphon sammara. The sequence goes on along the minus strand of OMKZ01032093.1, from coordinate 33,027 downwards.
ACGTTGAGGACATCTAGTGGTCAGTATTGGCAATTACTGCACTACCACTCTCCAACTTATTAACAAGTAACTAATCTCAAGCTTCCTTTAAATCACATTTTATACACTATCCTTTGCCTGTTTATTTCAATATGTTTTATATTGTTGCATGTACGCCAAGAATATAAATCATAAGCTATTCATGAACAGGAGCTTCTACCAAATTGAGAAACCAGAGATCTCAAGATATTCATCATCAAGATATACTGCAGTGACTAGACCTGCTCCATTAATAATTGATTTTTTAGGATTGTAAAATGGCTGCTTGAGCTTTTACAACCAACTGAGTTTCATTTCATGGTAGGGTCAGTAAATAAACCAATATCCTTTGAAAATCACATCAAATCCTATCCAAAACTCATTTCCCACAGTTTGAAATTATCTGTTGAGCTGTACATGAGGCTTGAAATTCATTTAATTGTTTCCTGATGTTTTTATTCTGTTTATATCTATGATCTTGCTTGGGGATGGCAGCAGCAGTATAAAGGCTTCAGAGCTACCTGAGACTCCTTCAGTTCAGCTGCTCAGTTGCCAATAGTGGAACACTGCAGCTGCACTGGTCAGCTCCTAGAGGGGTGCATATGTGTAATTAAGTGTCTGTGATGGAGCCTGCTGCTGAAAATGAGCATGCACTTTCATAAAATAGGTCATAATCTTAGAACGAGTGTCTGAGGCTGCTTAAAGGAAAACCCCCACCCTTTGATGCTCTCACATTGTTATATGCTCACTGCATTCCAGGAGCTAGAAGTTGTGATGAAATGTTTTATACTTTTTGTTGAACCTACTTTCCCTCAACTTGCCTTGTGCACTTCTACTTGATTTATTGAGTTCCTGCATTTCTCAGAATGTCTTCTGACAAACCATAGGGAAGGGCGATGAAGTTGTGGCTTTCAGTCAAAGTTGAGTATGATCATGTAATATAGTCATCTAGCCAGCCAGAAGATGAACATTTGGGATCGCCTATGATCATTACTTCATAGTCATTCGGCGTGACATTCGGCATCAAGCTTATATGCAGAAAATGACCGTTCAAACATAAACCGTGCTGAAGAACTACAGCGTTTTCAATTGTGCCGTTTTCTGTGATTTGCAGGAATGTAGTGGAAGGTACAGCCGAGTCAAGGCAAATGACTACGATGACGCAGAAAGGCTTCTGGCAGACTGTCATTTTTGCCAAGTGGTGGGAGAGCCTCTATTATAGTAATGCACAGGAAAATTGCTTCCTTCATTCTCTATGCGCTGTAGGCAATTTTGATAGATGTAATGTGCTTTGCAAGAGTGAGTCCTCATAAATTTGTGTCCATTTACCATCTTTGTTGTTAGGATCTGGCTTTAATGTTCTGGACCAATAATGAATTAACTTGGAAAATGGAATTTGGATTAAGCTCTTTCTTTTTTGAACCAATAATGACGATAAGGCATAATGAGGAATAATGGGGCATTATCAGCCTAATGGAAATAGGCATTATTAAACAAATATCCCTCTTTTGTTATGTATAAAAATGTCCATATTGAGTAAGCAGACAGTGGCAGTTTAAAAGAGGTCAACAGCAGTCTGCCAGCAAGACCCACTGGCCAGTTGAAAAAAATAAGAAAATTAAGTAAATTGTTTTGGTGACCAGCAGGGGTGCAGCAAATGAAGGATTTTAATAACACAGAGAAAAACATTACAGTCTGATAATCAAAGTAAAACAACCATTAAAGAAATATTTTGCCAAGAAACAATTTCAAATTAAGTATTCTGAAAACGAGCTAGTAGGACAGGGTTTTCTCAAAAAAATCCAAATATTATAACCTCAAACTTATATGAGGCCATCAAGCGTCTAAAGTATAATATTTCCCAAGTGCACGGAGAAAGTCACTCATAACTGTTTCCCTTTCCCCATCCTGCTGCTCAGACAATGACACATCCTGTTGATTTCCACCAATAGAGACCTTAACAAGCTCTTTCCCGTCTGTGTGAATTCAGAGGCACACCTGTGATGTGAGCTAATTCCTCCATTCATCACCGAAACACAGTTCGGTATCCTCTTTCGCTTACAGCTCATCAGAGAAAGAGAGGAACCAAAAGACCTGTTTCATTGATTTTAAAATCAAATTTCCATTGTTAATTTAATAAGCAAGCCAGTGAGAATGGGAAATTTACAGAAAAGCGACGTTGTCCAGTTATTGATTATTTGACTGATTTCAACCTGACTAAAATTAGCTCCTTATTTTGACAGATAAATCACATCAAATATCTGTGGAACTGAAACACTGAACAGCACATTCATACTGTTGCATACAATACATCACAGTGGAATCACAAATGAACATTGTGCTCCTAACAGATTTATTACAGCACTTATACAATTTAGCAACAATGTGAAAACAGTACAAACACAAAAACAGTATTTAAGTGTTTCTTGAGGATCGGTTTAGTGCATCAGAAAATAAGAAATCCATTAAAAAAAAAAAATCTGCTCCCCAAAATTAAAAAAGCATTTTCACCCTATTCACATAATAGTAACATAACCAGTTATAAGCTATTTAACATCTTGCATTACAAATACATTTTCACATTTTAAAAACAGGATAGAAAGATAGGAAAAATAGATCTCATTAGGATACATGAATAGTGTTGCCATTACCTGACATTATTATTTTTTCATCCTGACAACAGCTTGCCTAGCTCCTGTTGTGCAGCTGTTCTCCCTGATATAGCTAATTTCAACATATGATATAGATAAGAGGCTAACAGATGCCCTGTAGCCACGTTAGAAGCCGCTCAACACCTTTTTCCTCTGCAGCAACAGCTATATTCCTCTGGCAGAGGATATATCCCCTTGTGAAGAATGTATTTGTCATGTATATAATGGCTATGTCAATGGGGAGAGCAAGCTTATACAGGGATACTCTCTGAGGGACAGTGCGAGTGATGCAAAGACTTAGCTACTTGTCCGCATGCCAAGTGATGACATTTTAGCCAACAAAAGCCGAGAGACTTGCCCTTTCATTTAGTCAAAGACGCAAAATTATTTGTGTGCCATTCAAACTGCTACAGAGGGCTCACCCTGACGGCACCCAGTCTAGATTGATTTCACCGCAGATAAAGGATGTTCAGATCTTATTCTGCTGAGAGAAGTGATCACTAGCTTTATCATAGCTTGAACAAAATGCCGGATTTTGAAAAATAAGGCGGCTCATTGTCTCCCGTGACCTTATCCATGTATTTCCACCAAACCTGAGCCCGCTGACACACTTGACCCACTAACATTTTATCAACTTATTTATGTCGCCTTTATTTGACAAATGTGAGGGACTTGAACTGGTTCTGAACTTTACATTACACCTCATACACAAAAGGTCCCACGTGATGCACAGGGAACATTAAGAGGAAGAGATCTCATATACAGGGGGAAGATACAAGTCAGTGCTGACATATCCACTGTTTATGTCAAACGACAATGGCATAAAAGATCAGAAAGACAAAGCATCAGTATGACTTCATTGTGTATAGCATGCTCATACAGTACATCCATAGACCAGTGCAGATAGCCGCCATAAAGCTGAGTTCATAGTCTATATATGAATGCATATACAATCAAAAATGGCAGGCAGCGTTTTCAAGTGGCATCAACATAATATCAACTTGTTTTTATGTTCCAGTAAGTAAAGCATAACAAAGCTGTCAATTTATGTTATATCAAGATTTAACATTCAGTTTTTCTGTTCATTTTGGTAGCAGTGGCTGTGCAATGCAAAGAAATCTCCATCTAAACATCTTAAACTCTGATTTTCCACATCCATATTGTGTTTCTGCTGGTTGCAGCACTTCACTGAAGCTACATCACACTTATATTGAATGAAATATTCAAAGCCAATGGCTTATGGCTGCAGCATTACATCAAATAGAAAATATCTACATGTCTTGTGCATCATTTTATACACATTTCCCTGGAACTCAGAGTATTTGGTATCTTTGGAAACCTTGAGATCTCCACTGAAAATAAAGTTCTATGTGTTTTGACCACAGGTCGGGCTCACAGTAATGATGAACTCACCGATGGGACCGGCAGGGTTGAAGAGGCTTAAACAAGAAATGTAGTCTCACTTTCATTTTTAAAATCTCAGTTTCCTTAAAATAACTGAACATTTCTGCCAGCGGGGTGATATAACTGCAGTTTGAGCAATTGGATCAAAATTGTCACCATTCTGAAAAAAGAATGGTGACAACAAAAGATCCCAACAAAATGATGCTTGCTTCCAAAAGATGTTTTAAACAATTTGTGCAGGAAAGAAGAATTATCACAGCCCAGTGGCTGTGATAATTTTTTCCCAATTGAGTAAAATTTTAAGACTGTGCTGGATTGAATGACTGCATTGCTGTTGCATTCAAGTCATGGGGGGATTACCATCAGAATGACACAGGCAGTCATCATCATTGAAATTTTAAAGATGACTTATAATTTTGTGTGTTTGATTTTAAATGAATATACCCTCCCCTACACTTGACAAAGGGCATTTCATTATTAGTGATATCAGACTTCACTAATCAGACAAACCCAGGGTTGCCAAATACAGCAGTTTTTACTAAGCTGATTTTCATGGTATATTCTAGTAGGAGACTCACATCTATTGTCTTTCCCATGTGAAATTTACACGGCATTACAGCAATATACAGAGATCAATTTTTCCCTTCATTTATCTGCTACTCATGTTCATGTTGTTTGTATAGTTTGGCTGATGACATTTCAGTCCACCTAGGCTATGTACAACATTCAGTATGAATGAAGAAAAAAATCATAGTCTAAGGTGATGAATATAAGCCCTGTATCCTGTTATGAATGTAAGCCCTGGAGCGACAGAAAGTCCAATATTTTTGGAATGTTTTTGTGACACGTGGCATTTAATTTCAGTCATAAAATATATGCCATTTAGTGGATGCTTTTATCCAAAGTGCCTTTCAGCACCATGAGAGCATACAGCAGCTGACAGTGTTAATGATGCTCTACCCATTAAGCTACACAGGACCACAATTATACCTTTAGGCAAATAATCAGGAGCCACTAATAAAGCATGAGGAGGGAGCATTCACCCAACCAAACGTTGCCAGTGTGCGGGCATGTGCCTGACAATACATGCAGACACTTCTGGCAGTTTAAGGATAAAAAAGGAAAGGCCTTGATCTAAGAGCCCCTACAACAAAGTAAGGGTTTCAGTGATGGAATCTCATAACATGATAACACCAAGATAAAGCACATTATTTGCATGAGTGGGGCCAAAATTGATATGATTGACATTAACATGCAAATATTAACATGTAAATCATAGTTGCAGCCTGAGATTTAAAATGTGCTTTCATGTGAGACACCGGCATCCCCTCACACAGTAATTGTATCATTTTTGAAAAACATCCCTTCTTGAACTACTAGAACAATACTGCTTTCTTTTGATATATGAGAGCTGAATTTACTCCACTAGGAGAAAGAAATGCAATATACATCATTCATACTAGCTAGGACAATAGCTTCCTTTCATGGTCAGTTTCAGGGCTAGTCTTGAACAGCTAGCGCTGCGCTTTTTAGCATGTCAGACAGCTGCAGTACCTGTGGAGTCAAATCAAAAGCACATGCTTGATTTGTGTCCGGGTGAATAAGTGTGGGCCTCCTCGTTCTACCAGAGAGGTGAGTGTAATTGACCTCTCTCTTGTGTCTTGTTACTGTATTACATTGTGTTAAGCCACAGAGCCCTACTGAAAATAAAAAAAAGTGAAGCACATTTTTCAGTCTCCAGTCATTTCTTTGTCTTGTTGTGGCCATGAGTAAGTTAGCTCTTCTATTGGCAAGAATACATTCTTCAGTGGCCGATCAACATTGTACTTTTTCTCTCACATTTAACTTGCAAAAAGTTGAATAAATATTAAGGGAATACTCCAACGTTTTGGGCAAGATGAGACAAGATGTTCGATATTGTTTTCACCTCTGCGTGTCCACTGGTTCAGTTCCTATGCGTAGCATTTTGTGTTAGCTTAGCATAAAGACTAACGTCTACAGAAGTTATTAGCCTAGCTCTGTCAAAGTGAAAAAGTAAACCTTCCAGCCACTCCGAAGCTGTCTTATTTACACAATGTATCATGTGTATTTGAAATATATGTCTTGGAATAAAAAAAAAAATGAGGGTTGTTTTAGGAAAAGACATGTATCCTTCTGCCTGTGTCCAGCGGTTATAGTTCCTTCCATCTAACTTCTCCTAAAATGACAAAATGCTAAGGAGTATTCCTTTAAAAACTGGGACGCATGTGTAGTAATGGCAGAGTAATATTCAAATTAGTCAGTTTAATTCAGATATATTAGCTATCATAAAAACCCTCAAAGCCAAGTCTGGAGTCTGCTGCACAGGTTGGCTCTTGTGCTAGCTAAAACATTGAATTAAATGAACTAATCTGAGCATTAGTCTGGTATAGGGTCCACGCTATGTTACCAGCCAGGGTTCTCTATTCCATGTTTGCAAACTGAAAAATGTTCCCTCAGTGTGATTTTTTTTTAAATCTTAAAGCAGCCCCATGTTCCCTCAATTCTATGTTCCCTCAGTTCTATGTATGATATATATATGACAGTACATGTTGAGTAAATAATATCTGAAATGGTGTTTGAAAATAGTATAGGGAAAAAATGCATTGATATAGGGCCCCAGGAACATAGATATGCTGCCATCTGGCATTACTGTATGTGTATTCCCATATGTGTTGTTGACGTAAGTAATGTGAATTTTGTGACAACAGAATGAATTGGACATACTATTTTGTCCTGTTTATCACATCATGTTTAGCTAACGACTGAATTTTGGCAACTTAAACAAGTTTGGTTAGGGTTAAGTTGGGCTACTAAAATTATTTGGTTAAGGGCATGTAATGGTTAAATAAGATAAAATCTACACAAGCTGGGTACTGAACCTGGGTCTGTAGGGTTCAGGGGAAGGAAACCTAGAGACTCACCCATCCACCACCTCAACTGTCACCCCCATCCCTACATTTCCACCATGCTATTTGAAAGTCAAACCACAGCCTGTTTATAATTGTATCTCCTCCATGTAATCCATTTGTGGTGGGGAAATGTATCTCCCTCATTTTGGAGCACATCTCTGTGAGCACCGTGTGGAAGAGTGGACAAAAAGCAATTTTTATAAGACAGAGATGTTTTTTATTGCCAAGTATGCTGTCTTTGTGGAGACAAGAAGTGACACATTTTTAATGCACCAATCCTCCTTTTGCACATCACAATATTTACACTTTGTTTCTGTTTGTGCAGCACTGATCATGACAATTGAAGAGCTCACTGGGGACATGCGGCCTCAGAATTTGAGGTAAACAAGTCACATTTGACAGAGAACAGGGACAACTGAAAAGTCTGTTATATTTCAATCAATTTTTCATTTCCAGTAAAATAGAAAAAATAACAGTCAATATAAGATCTGCTTTCGCTGGTTTGAAGTTATATGTGTTTGAAAGACAACCATGGTGTCCTCTCTAAATTTGGGGTGGATTGGGAACACCGCAATACATTAAACATAACTGTGGAACATTGAGGAGAATCTCTGTTTGCCGTTCAGATTACATTGTCTTCCCTGTTCAAAATCAGAAATATCAAATGCATTGCTGTTATCACTTACAGCGTGAGAATCTATCGTGTCTGTGAAAGAACAATGATAGCTGGCAGTTCCTTTGTTTATAATGAGGTAAGACTGTAATACTGATGAAACTACAGAAGTTTGCTGTGAAATTGTCTGCATGGCTGCTTTTCGAAATTTAATGCCCTTGGTTTTCCTTCCCATGGACAGCCATTTCCACATCACAAATGGCCAATGGGAAGCTATATGTTCACATGTAATGTACACAGCATTCAGGCTTTTGCCAAAGCGGGCCTGAGTGCTATGGTTTGACAATGTCAGCCTCTCCAGGTTTGCAAGGTGATGAAAACTTCCAAAATGCTGCCTTTGACCTCCCTGGTTACATGGTTGTATGATGCCCTCAAACTGATAAGACCCACATCATCTGACCATTAGGCATATACAGAGACGAAGTAGTGAAAAATGAATGAAAGGAGCTCTGGGCAATTGAGGAGATGGAGCACTCTAGATGGCTATCAGTCTGCAATGAAATGATGTACTATATGCCATCTCCAGGTTTTGACCAAGAATCTTGTAATTACAATTCACTCAGGATTCACTAAATCCTTAAAAATACAAAACTGCCTAACCCTGATCTCACAGTGCCCGATTCTTAATCAGCTCCCCAAGTTAAATATCAGAGCAGTGAAGGAATACGTTGAAATGTCTTCAGGTACTTAGAGTCGCTACATTCTAGTAGTCCCTATCTAACACTTTGGCGGATCATGTTGGATAAAAAAACTCTCGGGCACCTCTCGGACAACAGGTTTGAGAATCAAAACCAAAGGGAATGCGACCGCAAACTGTTGAAGAACTGACGGAAACCTTAAAGACAAAGGCCAGAAACAAAGAAAATTCTTGATTCCACCGGAGATGTGCAAGGTAAGGGCAGATTACACATGATCACTCATTCAGATTACACTTTACCTGTGCTCAGAGGAGTTCATGCAACAAAATAAAGTGTTCAGTACTCTCAAGTCTTTACATTTCAGACCAGACATGATCTTGTGAGAGCTTAAGGGGGAACATGATGTTATGAGAGCTTATTTTCGGCACATTGCGGGCAAGGTTCCGTAGAGGCAATATTTTTTACAGGAATATAAAGCTGATAAACTTGTGGGCCAGTAATAGTGAAATGTGTCATGTGGTAAATTTTCAAATGGAGCAAGAGAGAAACAGAACAAGTGGCCCTTTTATTTTCCTTTTGACCTAAATCCATAAGTTTGGTCTAAACCACCTTTTCCATGTCCTTTCTATCCCATAGTCGATGTTCACAGGACTCCCTGTGTGTCCTCTGTTTGGATCTTATTGCATCAAGCCTGTCCCATATAGTGCTGTCCATATGGAGGATGCTCAGGGCTGGCTAATCCCCTGGAAGTCTGTGAACTTTGCTTTCTTTTGCCCTGCTCTCTCTTGGCGGGCTCCTGTGACCAGGAATCAAAGTTTGGAGATCAGGTAGGAGGCCGGCAGCGGCTCGCAGCCCTGCTGAGCAGATCGCCTGCTGCTGTGCTGACTGAGGACTGGCGCACACAAAGCATGTAAAGTGTGGATTCCCGGGGCCAAGGGCCTGCGTGATGGGCTCTGCACTCCCCGACTGGCTGGGGAGAAAGGAACGGCTCAGTCAGCAAGCCAGGAGCCACTGGAGCGATGAAAAGATAATTCTCCCCCCCACCACCACGGACCTCATGCGGCGTCAAACCATTTGTGAGCAGTGACAGAGCCAGATTGGGCCGAAAGGATATGAGTGGGAAACTTCAAAACCTGCTCATGTTTCTGCCGACGTGAAAGGATTTGTATAACACATTCAGATTTGATGGACTTTCCCATGTTCACTTTGGACAGCCCTTTTTTGTTGACATGTTCAAATAATGAATCTCTTATGTGTTGGATCCCTTTTTCCCCCCTGCTCCTGAGTCCCGTTTCTAGTTGTCAGGTAGGGATGCTGTGCGGACCATTCCATCACCTGTCCCAAGCATATGGAGAACCGCTGACTCGCCGGCTTCCAGGAACCAGGGTGAGTAGCACTGCTGCTGGTGGAGCTCTGACTTTTTACCTCAGACTACCCTGAACAACACCATCTACTGTTAGAGCTCAGAGATGCAAATCAAAAATGTGTTATGGTACAATTACTCCATTAATTTAGCTGTTTCCTCACAACCGCGACTCTTATCTGTGACTGACAAGCATCTCGTGGCGATTATCGGGTAAGGGGGTTTTCACAAAACAATGAGATCTGCAAAGAGAGATAAGCCATTATAGTTTAGAAATGACAGTGGTTATCAGTGCATTGTCCTGTATAATTTCTTATAACTTTGATGCCAAGGCTGCATAATTCATTCTGACATTTGTCTGTTTTGATACTGTTTGATAAGCATATCAAAGACGTTCCTCTGAAGTCAAAACTATAATGAAAGTCTTTGGGAAAATCCTCTCTTCTCACTTCAATACACCAACAGAAGAATATCCTCAGTTTTTCTCGACAAAATAAACGAAAGATATGATTGTTTACATTTGCTGTTTTCCCTCCTTTGAAGTATAATGTTTTATTTTCAACCCTGGCCTTCTTAATTTTATACAATAATTACATATGCTGGATTTTTGATTAAGTGCAAATACTTATTCTCTTACAGGCGCTGAAACATGGAACATATATTTTTGATTCTTCTACTGTTTAGTAAGGCATTATCAGCTGGAGCTCAGTTCAATGGATACAACTGTGATGCCAACTTTCATAGCCGCTTCCCTGGTGAGGAACTCAAAGAAAACACGGATTTATCCTTTTTTTTCATAATCTCTAGCCGTAATTTATTTACACATGTATGTTAATAATTTTGATTACTCATAAATCAGTTCATGATCTAATTTGATTGGAACAAGAGTTACTGCATAAATAAATCATGGTGATTTTGGAAATATTTTGGTCTCTCATCCTAAACTTGGGCGATTCAACTGGAACAGTTTTCCTCCTCAAAACTTTTAGAGAAAATTAGGCTTGAATTTTAATTAAGCATTGATATCAACCCATTAAGACATATTCAGGTTTAGCAACCTAACCTCAAAATAGAAAATTCTCATTTGGCTTTATTTTGTCGATAATATCTTTGGAAGAAGTGACCTTAAGACTTGTATTGATACAAGAGAGTGCAATAATAACCACGATGTCAATATATGTGTGTGTGTGTGTGTGTGTGTGTGTGTTTGTCTCTGGCAGCGGAGAGGGATATTAGTGTGTACTGCGGCGTACAGACCATCACCCTTAAGATCAACTTCTGCCCGGTCCTCTTCTCCGGCTACACTGACACCGACCTGGCCCTCAATGGTCGCCATGGAGATGCCCATTGCCGTGGATTCATCAATAACAACACCTTCCCCACCGTCGTGCTCTTTAGTATCAGCCTGGCAACACTGGAAGCCTGTGGCAATTCCCTAGTGGTATGAAGGACAGAATAGCATAATCTAATGTGTGCATGTCATAACTGTTCTGCAAGTGGCTGCTGTGGATGATGTAGTTGGTTTAATTAGTTTAGTTAGTTTAATTAGGCAATGCTGCTTTAAGATATTCAAAAGTCCTCAAATCTTGGACCTAGATGTATTAACTAAGGTTCAGCTGATATAAGTTTTGGCAGACTAATATATTTAGAATGAAGGTGTCAGTAGCCTATATTGTGCACTGATATTTAATATTCTTATGGACAAAGACATCCAAAAATTTTGAAGGTTTCAGTATTGCCTCTGTTTTTTGTTTTTTTTTAATCCATGCCAGGGTTGAAACAACTTTGAAACTGCATTTAGACCAAAAGACACTAAAACTCTCCACTGAAAGCCATACTATGAAATTCTTTTAGGTAGGTCAGCAGCTTATTAAGGGAAAAATCCACCCATAACACGGCACAAAATACAGTTATTGACAATGTATCTTGCATTCCTCGGTCCATTATGTTGTTTGATGTTTGTGTTTTTATTCTCATGAATAACTGCCCAAACATAGACATCATGACATTATAGAGTTACATAGAGAAGAAAAAAAAAATCAGCTATCTAAAACATCAATGGTAAATGTCAGGTTTTGGTGTCAGTTCTATCAGAATCATACTGCAAAACCTTCTGTCTAGATTCACCATTTTATCCCAACATGCAGCAATCATACAGGGAGAAATCCAACGTATAAGAGGTGGAAAGATCAATTTTGTCAGTGACCTTAGCTGCAGCAGCCCAGAATGTTGAGCTGAGTTTAGTTTTGAGAAAGAAGCCTCCTCTTGGCATTACAGTTATGACTGTTACTGTTATTACTCTCTCCACCAACTGTACATATAAACTCAACAACTGAATGCAACAAGTCTAATCATGTTCTCTGGTGGACGGCAAAAGACACTCAGGGAAATGTAGGAAATTATTAACTGAAGTAGAGGCAGGTTGAGGGGAAATGGGTACAGCAAAGAGCAAATTACACTCCATCACAAAATAACCCCTGGAATGCACTGAACATTACAGATTGAAGATATCTAACAGTGTAAGAAGATCAAAGGTTGGGAATTTTCCTTTAAGTTTTTCTTTTTTTTTTTCCAAACATAAAAGGGCAATATCAAGCCAAGAACTGCATTGCCTATGGACTTCCACTGAACCTAACTTCCCCTGAAAGTGATATCTAAATTTAGAAAAAAAAAAAGATTTTGTCTAGCATATTTCACTGTGAGATAAAAGAGTCAAAGTTTTGCTTACACCAGGAAGCTACAGTGATGTCACCTGGTTGCTTTTAGTTGAAAATATATTACAGAAAGTCATACTTCCAACATGTGTTCAAACTAATATAGTGAAATAGCACAAAGTCCAAGATGATTGTCTCTATTTACCTGCACAAGTAATATATCAATAATTCATCACTAACTGACACAGGGACTCACAGGAGAGTGAAGTGGAGAAACCTTTTAAAAGTTGACAACCATCCCAAAAGCTCCTAGAACAAAGATCAGATCTGTACATCAACCTGTCCAGTTCACACTGCTTTAACTCTGCATTCACAAATATTGGAATGCAGACCATGTGGACTCAACCATGATACTGTTCTGTTGAATATGGATGTAATTTGCTGGTCACGCAGACTCGTGAAATGAGAACCATGCAGACTTGCCACCAAATTATGGCCGTATTTGATGTAATTGTACTGCGGTGGAGTCTGCGTGGTCTGCATTCCAATCTTAGGGAATATAGCTTTAATGTTGGCATGCTGTGCTCATCCTGCATAGGAACATGGTCCAGTAATCTGTATCTTGGTCAAGGGGATGCACTGGGAATCCTATAGGCACTGTCAGGATGATATCTGTTCATGGAAAAATAATTTTGAAAGAGCATAATCTAATAGCGGAGGAAGTTTGAAAGAGGAAGTTTAGCATGGACCTTTTGCTGAGATACCCCCCCTGCTTCCCCCGAGTTGCTGAATGTGTTGGGACAGTTTCTTGAGGGTCCGTTCTCAGATAAGAAGGGATTGAGCTGGGGATTAGTGAGATACATTAGTATGCTCAATAGTATGGGTGATGCTATCACCCTTTGTCCAGTCTGCCCAGGGTAAGATAACAGCTGTCAGTGAGTGAGACGGGAGGAGAGGAGTGTTACCAACACTGATATGGTTTGTTGCAGGTTTCCACAGCTCAAGGACCCAATGCATACGGGAACCTGTCGCTGGTGCAGATTGGCAACATATCAGGGTACATCGATACACCAGATCCTCCCACCATCATTAGCTACCTGCCAGGGCTGCTGTACAAGTTCAGCTGCAGTTATCCACTGGAGTACCTGGTCAACAACACACAGCTGGCCTCGTAAGATCACTTTCTCTTTAAAAGGGGCTTGATAGTGTTGTTTTATCAGCACTAAGAGGGCTTCAGTGGGTCTAAGAGAAGGCCAACAGATGGTAAATATAATTGTAGCAACTATTTCTTTGAGGGATTTTGAAAACCTAATGACACTAGTCTGTAGAGAAAAACGGTTTCGGAAAGGCCATGGAGGGACATTTAGAAAGCTGAGACATTTCGGTTCTAAAAGGTAAAACAGCCATCGGTGCACCTTGGTCTCAGATGTCCATTCTCAGGACAAGCAAAAGCATTTTTTCATGCACACTGAGAGAAATACAGTGGAACCGGCAGTTCTCTGAGGTGTGAAACTACCCAGGGTCTCTTGGAGAGAAGACAAGGCAGCCAGGGAGGGAAACTTCAGATAATACTACTATGAAACAGGGCAGTCTCTGGTTTGTTTGCATGTCTTTAATCATTAAGATGTACTAGTTTAAAGAGAACCCTTGTAAGCCCTACAATTACAGGGGACTTAGTCTAGTCATATAAAGATAGTTGACCATTACAATATTGTGTAAGATACTGTAAGACTGTATAGGGCACAACAGGTACATTTCCTCCACAAAATGCAAGTTTAATCTAACAATTTTAATTGTTCAAAGTTCCAGAGTTAAAAGTTGGAGACTACACTTTGGGTATTGTTCAAGAGTCAATTATGACTTTATTCAATGATATTCAGGAAATTTTGGCCAATCTCTTTACTTTCGGCGCTCTTTATCTCAAAAAACCCAAACACAAGTAAAGTGGATTACATGTTACATATTTAGTATGAATTGGAATTTCATTAAAGGTTTTACAAAACAGACTTTTGCTGAAGCTTACTGAATGCTCCTGTTTCAAATTATGTCTCTCAAGTTGTTTTTTTCTTGATAATGAACAACGTGAATGATCAGTATTTGTGAGGAGAGCAAAATCTGTTTACAGATTTTGACAGATTTTGTATTTGACTGAAAAAGGTAGGCAGATGTCCTTGGCATGCAAATGTTACCATTAATGTTGGATAACACTCCTTTCCAAATTATTTTCAGAAACTTTCATCTTCTTATCTTTATTAAAGGTCGGCTGCTGCAATCTCAGTGAAAGATAGCAATGGCACCTTTGTCAGCACATTGAGTCTGCTGCTTTACAATGTAAGTTCACATCATTCAAGTCTAAATATATCTGTCATTTGATGTAAAGGTGAGCTGAAACTGTAAAACTGTCGACAAAACCATGTATTAAATATTAATTAAGGCTGACACATCACAGAGTGTAAAGATACTGCAGAGATACAGCACATCAAGTCACTTGTACAGCATCTGCGGTTACAACATTACAACAGAATAAGAATGATCCATCTACAAGCCTGGGAATACAACCGAAAGCTCAGAAATCCTTTATATGCTGCTCAGGTAGCCAACAAATTGCCTTTAATCCTGTAATTGGAGCAGATTATACTCAATTTACCCTCAATTCATTTCAGACCTTATGGTAACGTCACTTGGCGATTCAAATCAAATACAAGTAAATGGGGCGCTACGGGAGCCAGATGATGGATATGCTGCAACTCATAAATTGCAGTGAAATTGAGCAAATCTCTCTCTGCAAGACAGTGGGAAATAGCCAAAAAAAATGTGAAAAACATGCTGAAATGCCTTTGTTGTTTATTTGGATGAACAGGACTCGTCGTACGTTCAGCAACTATCCATCCCCATGGCTGGACTCACACTGAAGACACGGGTGTTTGCAGCTGTAAAGGCCACCAACCTGGATAGGAGGTATTTCATCAACATCTGCCAATTAAATCTGAATAATTCACCTGCAGATCCCATTTGGTTTACATCTAAATTAAATGTAAATTACATCTAAATTAAAATAATGTGAAATCATTCCTGTGCAAAATAAAATGAAGTACAGTGTAATAATCCCGCACTCGTACTGTGTATGCCATTTCTGCACAGATATCAGTAAGTGGGCTGGTAGGTGAAGCCAGATTATAAATGTAAAACAAAAATCTTTTTTCACTACTATCTACAATAACTATTAAATAACTATAAGTAATATTTTTGTCTTTGGATGACAAATACTGCAAGATGCACAAAAACAGAGCTACAAATGCTTGAAATGTGAGCTTTGACAAGCTGTAAATAGATATCATATACGAAGGACAAGGCTACTAACTGTCCCACTTTGTTCACCTGAGAAGGACCTTTGTGTGTTTTGGCTAGCTGGTCCTATTGATTACAAATGGAGGGCAGGGCTGCAGCACCAACACCACAATGTGAGATTTTTGGCCTTGTCTAACACCTGAACTTGTGTTAGTCTTGATCTCTGTTTGGGCTCCTATAAAACCTGCCCAAGACCAACATAAATAATTTTAAAAGCTGATATGAAAATCATGTGATCTGTGATATGTTCTCAATTGAAAAAAGCACAGAATTCCCATCAAAGTAAAATTTCAGGACTTTTCCATGACTTCCAACAAATTAAAACAAACAATTTAAAAGGGTGAAGAGTCTGGTTTCCACTCTAGCATTGCATTAGAACTCTAGTTCTAATGCAATAAGCATAAGGAAGTTAGAAAAATTAAAAAATATGTTCCTTTGATATCTCTGTTAAGTGACCCATTCGTAAAATGTCCTGATATTGCCACAGTTCCCTAGAGAGCTACTAAATTCTATGGCTTTCCCTTTCCAGAACAGACATTCTAAATCCCATGATACTCCATACCAGAAATTCCATGATTAGGGGGAACCCTGTTAGCATTTATGAGTGATTGCATGCATTTTACTATTGGCTAAAAACTACTCTTGGCTTGCTCTAGTCTTGTTTTCTATTTGAACCCAGCAACGCTTTGGTCTTGGACATGATTCAGATTTAAGTGTGTGAGGTCTTTGTCTGTACTAGGGTCATTTGATCTTGCCTATATGAATGAAGGGAGGGTGTAAACACTATGGATATGATCACCTTACAGGACAATGCAGACGTTGTGGGAGTTGGGTCAATTGGTCACCTTGCCCAATATCTGACATGAAGACTGGTCCTAAAATAATCTCTGTCTCCAGTTCACAATTCTGTCCAATGAGCTGGCTAGCTCTTAGCATACTAGATGTTAAGTAATCATTGATGACTGGCATTATCCAAAGTATGAAGATAAACCTTTTAGTAATCCAAAGTTGGTAGTAACAAAAAGATAGAAAATAGCTCCAAAGGCTGAATTATTTTTGTCCACTTAACTTGATTAAGCCCAGGCAGCAGATGTAGAGTTGTTAGTAAAATTAACTAACCATTCAGCTTTAGGTTTGTTCCAAGCACTCATTTTCTCACTTTTATGATAATGCTAATTGCGTACAATCACTTAGCATACAGTTCTGTATATTGAAGTGTTGGCATGTGTACTGGGCAGAACTATCTTCCAGAGACACAGAAGTGATTTTGGTGCCAATCCCTGGGTCACATACTGGGTAAGGTAACCAATGGGCCAAAGTGTAGACCTTTATCTATACATGATACACAGCTCTGGCTTTTTGTAATCCTTGATATAAAATAGATGGAACGTTCTCATGGACTACTGCTACACCACTCCCTCTGGAAACCCCAACGATGACCTCCGCTATGACCTTTTCTTTAGGTAACTGCAAAATTTGAAAAATTGCCTTTGATTTTGTTTTCAATTTTGATGATGCTCTTGATATCTCTTCTCGTAATATGCTCTGCTTTTCTCCACTGCATGAGCTAGCTGTGAAAAAGACCCCCAGACCACTGTGTTTGAGAATGGGAAGAGCCAAATGGGCCGCTTTGCCTTTGAAGTATTCCGCTTTGTAAAGCACAAGAACCAGAAGATGTCCACCGTCTTCCTGCACTGTGTCACCAAGCTGTGTCGAGCAGACGACTGCCCAATGCTTATGCCGGTGAGGCTGACATAGGCCACTTGAAAACAGACTGGACAAAATGTTAGGATAACACATAATGCCTACACTGAGGCATAATCCATATCTCAGTTGCCCCAAGGCTTAAAAATGGTTCTTGAACCCTTGATTTTCACTGCCGTTCTGTGGCTGAAGCACATTTAATAGATGAAATCCATAAAAGAGCCTTGCTTTCACGTGGCTTCACCTGCTCACGCTATTTCATGCAAAAAGTCAGTGGCTTTGATATTTTGTAAACTCGCTGGCCGCTTTAAAAAATTTACCAATACACATAATATTACAGTCACTAACTGAGTCAAAATGGCTACACATAAATTTCTAGTGATTGTCAACTGATATTAGTGCCCAGTTATTTGAAGGAATACTCCAATGTTTTGGGCAAAATACCCTTTGTCCAACTTACCCAGACTGAGACAAGATGTTCAATACTATTTTCACCTCTGCATCTTCTATCACCTCTGTACTGCTAAGCTATCTTATTTACATTGTGTAAATGAGATAGCTACAGAGTTGCTGAAAGGTTAATTTTTTCACTTTGACGGAGCTAGGCTAATGACTCCTGCAGACTTCAAGTCTTTATGCTAAGTTAACACAAAATGCTAACCACTGGAACTAAACCAGTGGAAAATGGTAAAAATGGAAAATGGTATCGAACATCTTGTCTCAGTCTGGTCAGTCAGAGAAAGGGTATTTTGACCAGAAAGGAGTATTCCTTTAAAGTCAAAACAGACATTACACCAAAAATCCGGCCAGATTGATTTCTGAAACTTCAACCTCAGGTTCCCTATGTAAGTTTGATGATATGCTAAATATTTATAGCTAGGTAATATGTACTTGCCCATTTATCCATGGTTGACTGTACATAAAGAGAAATGTGCTTTGAATCTCTACGTCATTTATATCTAAAGCAGAAGTAGACAGCAAATAATGTGATATTCCTGTTGTATTTTTTACCCCATTATTAATAATTCAATGTTATCAAACATTAAATATGTATGTTCATCAAAGTTCAAATACAAATCAAATCAAATATTTACTATATATAAATTTGATATGACAATGTAACCTGAAGTGTTTTGCAAACAAACAGTTCAAAGGCATGACAAAGACAGACAATAATAAAAACTTGATAATAATCACCATAAAGGGACATAAAAATGTGTACTTTAGCAGCACTGGTAGGGACTATACTTTTTTTTTCTCCCTTATGTCCAGCCAACCTGCTGTCACAGCCACAGACGATCATATCATGAAAACCTGGAACACATCACGTGTTTCATTCTGATATGATAGCAAAGAAAAAAAAATGCATGGCTGCCATCCTATCTGTCTATTTTCTTTTTTCATTTTTAGATCTGTGGCAGCAGAAAAAAGAGAGATGTTTCAGAGGGGAAGGAATCAAACGCTGTATCTGGAAATGCTGTCATTACTGCCGGTCCCATCATCACCCGGAGTGGTACAGTCTGATAACATTGCTCCTGTTTTATCCCTTTTCTTCTCAGAGTCCACTCCTCCCAGCTTTCTCACACCAACTCCCTCCCTCCTGAGCAGCTCTAAGATTTCCTGACATTATCCACGTAGCGCTTGGTGGCATTTCGTTCTCAGCTCCATACTGAAACTCCATACTTACAGTGTAGCACCATAAGCTCTGTTAATCCCTTCTTTAAACATCCACACACAACACAATATTGTCTTCTACTCTTCTGTGTTTTCTAATATTTTCACCAGGTGGTCAAATTTAGGATGATGCTAAATTATTAGCTATTTATAATACCAGATTGGATAGCATGTAATGTAAATAGTCTTAATTCTACCATGAGGCCTAATGGTGAGAACTTACCTGAGTGACCTAGATAGTCTACTGTAGCAGCCTTTCAACAGATTCCCTGGGGCCATCCTACTGAGTCATACACTGTAAGAAAAGTTGGTCAGTGTGTCAATGCACTGTATAGTGTAGTGTAGTGTAGTGTAGTGTACTGTACATCATGCATTGTGGTGTTGTATCCTTAAATGGCCTTTATTGTGTTTTACAGATGAAACGCCAACCAACAACTCACAACTGGGTAAGCCTTTTACATTCACTCTATATTCTGCAGACAGGAAAACTTTTTTGCTATGACTTCTTTTAGTGTTACTGTCTAAAAAAATGAAAACATATAGGAATCATTTCAGTGAACAAAAGCTTTGAAACTAAAGGAAAACTCCACCCTCAAACCCTCTTAAATATCATGGATTTGTGATGTTTATTGCATTGCAGGAGTTATTTCATGATGAAGTGTAGGAATTCTTTTTTTGTGGGGAACCCACTTTCCCTCAACCTGCGTTGTCTTCTTTTACTTCAGTTAATTCCTACATTTCCCAGAGTAGCCCATGACCCTTATTCAAATGCATTGTAGCTGCATTGCATCATGGTTTATTCAGGCTGCTGTTTGTGGAGGAATAGACCTTTTTCACAGCTGCCATTTTGACAGGAAATAGCAGGTAAACGCAGGTGTTACTAATGACATTAATGAAGGTTCTGTTCCCTTTAAGTGTAGCAGAGTCTTTCCAACAATAGCAGGAGCCTGGTTCTGTTAATGGAACAGAACCTTTGTTAATGTCATTAGTAACACCTGTGTTTACCTGCTATTCATGTCAAAATGGCTGCTGTGAAAAAGCTCTATTAGTCTGTCTGGTATGGTATGTATGCCCTTGCTCTGAGACACTGAAACCAAAACTTGACAGCTAACAGATGATGCTTTAGACAGATGTAGCATTTTCTGTTACGAAATTTAATTGCAGCAGTGCTGAAAATGTCTCCACATGATGTCACGTCATCTACCTTTTCCCAGTTATCGGTGAGAAGAGAAGAAAATGACACCAAACAAATTGGACCCAATCACTAATAACTGTAGCAGTGTCAAGGTGTTTTGACATGGAGTTTTCCTTCAGAGCCCATATAGAAGAATACTGCGCTAACAGTACGTATGGCATAGAAATGTTACACCGATATAACAAGACCGGATTGTCTCTTTGTGTTGCTGCTGCTCTAGCCCAGCTGAACGCTCCAGTATTTCAGATGAACACAGTGACCAGCGCGCTCATCTCAGGCCTGATCATTCTGGGTGTCATGAGCGTCGGCTTTTTCATCTTCTCCCTCACCCTCCTTAAAGGCAAAAGTGCCCCGGCCAGCAGCCTGTCAGGGGTTCGCAACCCAGCCTTCAACTGAGCGTCTAAATCGAGCCTGCAGCCAACACGCTTCCACAACCATTTACAGCGCACGCTTAGCAAGGGGCGAAACAAAATGGTGTTACATGATGTTTAAAGGAGAATAAAAGGTAAATGTTGATTTAGGCGAGTGTTAACAGTCTGTACAATGTGCATTAGTGTAGAACTAGAGGAGGACTTTTTATGTGTGTTGTACTGTACTTATTTTTGGCATTTTTTTACTCCAACCCTGTGACAGGCCAGACTGTTGTCTCTCTGCCTGTGATAATTTATCAGGCAGATTTAACCCACATAGCTGGGACACACATAACTTTATTCAATACCTCAGCTCTACAGCTTTCAATTGCAGGGTGTAGGATCAGTTACAAGATTTACATAGTAGTGTGTGAACAACTGGCAAAAGCTCGCACTTCTTGTTTTAGTGGCTGAAATGTTAACAGGAGCCCTTCAATGAAATATGAAAAGTGCTTTTGAGAATGAGAGAAGCTCTTTAAAATATTCTGATCAATAACTGAAGTTTGATTAAGCGAGATGACAGAAAGCCTCAGGCGTGGACATCAAGTTGTTAAGACTCTAAGACCAGTATGCTTAAGGGTTTCTTGACTTAAAATCTAACTTTAAAATCATATTGATACAATAATTAAAGTAAATCTTTAATTTATTACTGTTGCTCTCATTAGAAGGGTAGTATTATGATTAATCAATATAGGCAATTCTCTGTTATATCAATATGTAGCTCACTAGACAATATATGAAGTTGGTGGCAATACACTTATTTGTCAAGTTGCAATTGTATATGTACCCCATGTACTGGCATATTCCTCTTCCAATATGTGTTTTCATACAGTAAAATGCCTTTGATACTCTATGCTCAAATGATGTACAAAGCATGTGCATATTGCAAATATTGCACTTTTACCTGTGATTAAAACTTGCCCAGTGCAGTAAACTAATTGAATTTCCTTTCTAACTTTGACTGGATGATTTCTGTCATATTTTCCTCACCTGTGAATTTTATGCTGTCAAGTTGACTCCTTTGGACTGCAATGGAGTTTCATGTACCAGCTAGTGACTCATAAATGACACACTTTCAGCCATGAAAGAAACCATCACTGAGATAAAAGGAGATAAAAGGTAAACAACTGTGAGCTCCAGCTAAGACACCTCACTTGCAGTCAGCCATTTGAGGTAAATGTCAGATCCACGAAGGAATCGGTTGGCTGATGATGGATGTTGCTGCTAATATCACATTGAGATTCGATCTTCCTGCACTAATTGAAAACATATAAATATTTTATGAGATTTCACTCTCACTTTTGACTTCAGCACTGATAAGGAACCCGTTGTGGTTGAGGGGAGAGAAGTGAAAGTGAGTGGCATTCAACTCTGACACATGCTTGATGCGTGTACCTGGTAATAGGTTTGCATTCTGTTTTGAAAAGCCAGAGGCGACAGCATTCAGCTGTTTTTTTCCCTTTCTTTTCTTTTTTTTTCCTTTTTTTTTTTTTGCTTGAGAAACATCCCTTCACTTCATGGCAGGCCCTGAATTGAGAAAGCGGGCAAATGACACAAGGAGATTAGATTAAATCCCTTTACATTTTAAGTGAATAATCTGGTGCCTTTTCTCCCCCCGTCACAATGTGTTCTTCTGTTTCAAACTGCAATCCCCTTGTCTACACCTTTGACAAATTGCTGAAGGAGATGAACAAAGACACATATGCTCACCTG
>OMKZ01032064.1:9951-29438 GCA_900302535.1 Neoniphon sammara | reverse complement strand
GACAGAATACACGATAAGCCAATAGTACATTAGTCTAATTTCTACCTTAAGTACAAGCATAAGGATAATTTATCTTTCATAGGGTTAAACCTGAAATAACAAATCAATTATTGTCTGATATTATAAAAAAGAGGAAGAAACATTTAAAGACTTTCTTAACCATGTAAAGATGTAACATTTCATTTCAAATATATAAAATATGTTTTTGTTTTTTTTTCACTGAAAGCTCTCCCATAGTTCATACATAGTACAGGCTCAGTAAATATTTGCAGAGTTTTGCTTCAAGACACTTATCTACCTTGTGACAAAAGAAGTACGCCCATATAGAAAACATTGCTACATGATTAACATTAGGTCACACTTTTCTTAAAGTGCATTGTGATGCATTACAAGCAGATTATAATATTAGAAGATGATACTGTAAACATCAGACAGACATTTTGGAGTGTCATAATACTACATCCAGTATGATACAATGCCATTAACTGTACAGTCAACTGTAAATTGGTGATAAATTTGTAAAGATACAACAGTGTCCGCTACCATTTGGATGTGACATCAGAAAACTTTGGTCTTTTATCTCAGAAACCTTGGGATTTAGAAACTTGGCGACCAAGTTTCCTACTTTCGAACTTTCTGCCGTCAGTGGAATACAGCATTATTTATTGTTGTTCCCTGAATATTGTTGTGCAGTGATGTGCAGTGGCAAAAAGTGGTGAAAGTATGCCCTCCAGTCAGTGATCATCATAAAGCCAACAAGCACCACTATACAGAAAATCCCTTAGAGAAACACTAATTCATGTTTTTCCCACATCCTCACAGAACTAAAATCATTTCGATTCTTCTTACCTTGATGTTTGCAGTGAATCTACATGATAAAGATTCAGTCTCAGGCTCAAAAGATGGCTAAACTGTACCTTAAAAAAAGTGGGAGTGTGTTAACTGTCCACTGCTGTTGCTGAAACTGTTGCGACCTTCACTTCATGCAGGCGACCTTAGAGAAGGCCCAGCTCCATGCGCTGCATGGTGACCAGCTGATCCAGAGCAACCACTACGCCGTGGACTCCATCCGGCCCAAATGTGTGGAGCTGCGTCGGGTCTGCGACGACTTCAACAATGAAGCCAAGAAGAAGACGGACGTCCTGTCCAAATCTCTGCAGATTCACCAGGGAATAGACAAGGTGAGGACGTGACGCAGCGTCTATACATCTACAGATCTTACATCCGTTTTTTCATCTGTTTTATTAAACAGAAGTCAGGTTTGTTGTCTTATTTGTCTAGATGTAAAAATAAAAGGTGAACAGGTCTTTGCCTCTTCTTTTAGACTTGATGAGGAGCCTGAGAAGCTTAGGCTGCTAAATCTGTATCATCTTTTAAATCGCCTCTTTTTATAGACTTGCTTCTATGTACTGACCTTTTATTATTTGTTTTTGTCTTCCCTTTTGTGGTTTACTTTTATATTATTGCCTTGCCTTCCTACTGTCGTTGCTGCTGACAGTAATTCTAATAGTACTATCACATTGCCAGACTCTTGGTGCACTATGAAATAAATAAATGTTCAGTCCCCGCTGGAGGTATCCATTGCCCTCAAAAGGAATGCTAAAAATTTTGAACAAGCTACCTAAGTGCCAATACATGTGTGATAAAGAAAGATAGCAGGTTGAAATTCAAAATGCCAAGGAATCCATGAGGTGTAAACTGGTCTCCTGAATTTTATGAATGGGAGGCTTGTCTGGTTTGCTTTGGTCATGCTTGTGGTTTCATTGGATTGTGCTTCCATGTGAATCTGGACCTTCTGTTGCTTGTAATCACAGTCAACTTCAAAGAATTTCAGTGACCCATTTACTTGGTCACCTAATATGCAGACCGATCTATTTATGGGGCCTGTGACTGCTCATGCAAATATTTAGTGAAAGAGTATGTGCAGCAGCAGCAGCATGAAAAATTTTAATCATTATAACAATGCAAAACAAAGTTATCAACAGATTTTATCAACAAATTTGCATCATCACAGTGTTTACTGTAAACCTGAATCTCAGGAGGTGCAGTAGAATTGTGACTGATTGTGATAAACAAACTGCATGTTTTTCAGAAAAGTTCATTTTACAACAGTGCCACTGCACTCTGACACTCTGGTGCATTATCCTTAAAAAAAACTTACATCTGTTGATTCAAATGAGGGTCACGCACAGTTTACTCATTTTCAGTGTATTTTTTTTTTTAATCAAACTTCAAAACTAAAAACACACACCTTGAAAAGTTTTCATCCATCCTGCATCCTTCATCCATCAGTGGTTCAAAAACTTAGAAATTTAAATAGGAACACACATTTCTTCCAAAGCATTAAATGCAATACATCATAGCTTACTTCCTCTTAAATAAGAATGGATATTGAATAAATTCAATATGAATGAAAAATAGGACACAACATGTTCTTCTGTAACCAAGAGGTCTGTTATGGGTGACTTAGACTGAATTTTTACATTTACATGATACATTTCGCAATACATTCAGCAGTAGAATCTGCTTCAGTTCCCTAATCACCAACATTACCACCGGTAGTAGTTCAAAGGTCAGAAAATGTAATGCCCTTATAATATTCCTGTAACAGTTGATCTGTTAAATGAGAGTAAAGTGCAATGAAAAGAAATAGAATAAGAAGTAAGGATAGCGACAGGAATTATTAAGAAAATTATTCATGTTTAGTCTTGCAGACGATTTACTCATCAGATTGACAGAAGTAGTTACACTTTAACAAAATAATCCCTCATTCTTGCATCGCTAATCTCTGTTTAACAACTCATAATATTACCTAATGGGAACAGTCACACATTGGCGATCTCAAATGACAACAAAAAGTAACAGTTTTGAGAAGTAACTGAATTTTGTCATTACCCCCAAATCCTGTTAAGTGATGTCAGTAAACATGATGTCTCTTATGATTCAAGTGCATTAGATAGATGTATTTTTACTTTAAAATCTTGCCCAGTCCCCGCTTTAAGATTGTATGTCTCTGCTCTGTACAGGTGAACCAGTGGTGTGAGTCTGGCGTCTACCTGCTGGCCTCCCAGGCTGTCGACAAGTGTCAGTCACAGGAAGGGGCGGAGTCAGCACTGGCTGACATCGAGTGCTTCTTGGAGACGGCGGAGGAGAATCAGTTGACTGAACTCAGGAACATCCACAACCAGTATGAGGTGGTCCTGTCAGAGGATGTCAAGGTAATGGAGACACACACAAAAACCCAGATTCACAAACACATACACTGTCCAGAAGGTCTTAAAAGGAGATGCTCTGTTGAAACATAAAGAGATAGACAGATTGCCACTGTGCCTGCAGGCCAGCGTCCTGAAGGCGCTCAAGCGGCTGGAGGACGTCCAGGAAATGTTTGAGAAGAGGCACATCAGTCTGAAGAAGCTGTCAGCTAAACAGACAAGGCCCGTCCAGCCTGTGGCACCGCGCCCCGAGTCCTCACCCAAACGACCCTCACTGAAGAACCCGTCCAGGACCGCCGGATCCCAGCAACGTGAGTGGGAAACCTGGGCGTACATTTGTTTTAATAGAAGATGATCATAAACTGGTATTGTCTAGCAGGCCTGTGCATACACCTAGCTGACAGAAGTTGAGTTTTCCCAACTTTAACCTTCTACCATGGCAGTGAAGACAAGCCAGAGGTATTTCAAAATAAAAGTCACACCTGTAAAGTCTTTTATATTTTACTTTTTTAGCTGCCATGAATTAAAATGAAAAAAAAAACTTTATTCTGAATAAGTTTATTATTCATAAGATAATGCACTGAATAGGTTGAGCACCGTCACCCAACAAAACAACATATAAATATTGAAATGTCTAGCCAAATGGATGTCACCACAAAGAAAATGAAAATAAAACAGTGTATTGAATTGTGTACTGAATAAGCAGTTTCTTCAGTTTCCTCTTCTGACTTTGGTGAGAGAAAAGGCGTAATGCCAAATTTAGACTTGGCTGTTTGAGTTCCTATTTACTCACAGAAGGAAACATACTTTATGCAACATATAACATTTTAACCCTTTGGCAACCAATGAATCAAGATCAGTTTTGAATATTATCAAACTACATCAAATCACTGAAACCTTTGTGGTTGACTGAAATGTGGTGATGTCACTTGTATGCCTTCTTTTAGGCCCACAATGTAAATGCAGCATGAGTGTGTGAAAGATAAAAACAGACAAATATCAGGGCAGCATACACTGTTGGTCACATTGCTTTATCTCTCCTTCTGTTTCAGCTCTTGCTCGCAGATCTTCAGACAACTCAAACAATGGCAAGCAGCCAACCGAGGCCGATCCCAACAAGAAGAAGAACATACGTAAAGCCAAGGGAGGCATCAAGGTATCCTCCTCTCATCCCACATTAAACAATATCCTCCTCAAAAGAATACTCCAACGTTTTGGACAAAATACCCTTTTTCTGACTTATCCAGACTGAGACAAGATAGTCAACACCATTTTCACCTCTGTATGTCCACTGGTTCAGTTCCTATGGGTAGCATTTCATGTTAGCTTAGCGTAAAGACTTGAAGTCTTCAGGAGTCATTAGCCTAGCTCCTAAACCTCTCAGCAACTCTGAAGCTGTCTTATTTACACAATGTATCATGTGTATTTGAAATACACGTCTTGGAATTTAAAAAGAGTCATTTAAAAATAAGTTAGATGGTTGGAACAATAACCGCCGAACATAGATGGCAGGATACATATATTCAAAGGTTATAGTTCCTACCATATGGTTGATAAACATGAGCGTGCAGTGTGTGTGTGTCCCTTACAGTATTTTACGAAGTCCTCAAAACTCAAACAGTTGCCTCTAATTGGGGATGCCAGCATGTGAAAATCTAATATTATAGGTTAGGGAAGTAATTTTTTGGCTTAACATAGATTCAATTTGATTCACTAGTTCATTTAAGAGCTATTTTTTAATTGAATAATTCAATTCAATTTGATTTGATATATCACAACTGAATTCACTGATTTGATAAACACAAATCATTGGTCTTGTGAAATATGAAAAATTTAGACAACCAAATTAATCAGTACATAAGTCTAAAAAACCCCAAATATTATTGACAGAAAAGTTGCACTTGCTAGTGTTCTGTTAGATCACCGCAGGGTCTTTTTTGAAAGAGCCGATTCAAAGCATTTCATATCGATTAAAACCGAGGTCAGATTCATTCAATTCATTATATTTATTTCTTTTAGCAGATCAATTCAAATGAATTGGCAGAATATATTATGGATGCATCAATTCAATAAATGAATCACTGAATCAATGGACCCCAAATATAGCTTGAAGTCTATTATTCCTTGTAAAAAAAAAAAAAAACTTCTCCAACTGCACTTAACAAAAACAAAACAAAACAAACAAACAAACAAAAAAAAAAACAACAGCTGGCTATTGTTACTAATATCCTCATTCAGGTCTGGTACTTCAGACCACCTGTTGGTTTCAATAAAAATGCACAGTGCAAACAAACATTTTATTTTTATTGTTTCATTGTTTTTATTTTTATTTTTGTTAAGTGAAAGTGACAGAAACTTGAGAAATGTAAAAAAAAACAAACCAACAAAAAACACCTCATCAATATGTCTTCAAGGGTTTCAGGTTTTAGTCACAGTGCTGATTTGACTCAACAGTAGCACACTAGAAGCGTTATTATTGTGTGATCTTCCATCATTCCCACAGCGAGGTCAGAGGTCAGCTACAGAACAGCACCTGGAGCTGGTAGGCATTCAGCATTTTGCTCGAGGACTCTTCAGCATGGAGGATCACGGCTTCCAGCGAGGCCCTGCGGTTGAAGGAGGGTCTGGTTAATCAGTATGCCGCCCCACTGTTGCTGGCTGCTATGCTCTGATTTCGCCCTGATCTCATTAATTGGTTTATAGCGTGTGTAATTTCAACGCGTGCCCTGAGGATATTTTGTGTTGCTGGCAAACAGGGTCTGTCCCTGTCGTGATAGTGTTGGTGTGTTAGACCGTAAACCTTCCTCCATAATTGATGAGGGCAGACGGAGCAGGTCTCGCTGGTTAGAGGAAATCCTACGGCTGTTTATCACATTTCATTGTCCTCTCCCTCTTCGCTCCCCCTGATGTGAACTTGGGCATCACACACAGCTTACCAAGTAGTTTTTTTTTCTTGTGTTTAGATATGTCAAGCTCATTTAAACTGACCTGCACTGAATTGTAAGTGAATCGACTCAAGCAGCCATTTTTTTTAAAAACGTGAAATTTCGGCAATACAAGTTTCTTCCTTTAAATGAATACTCCAACGTTTTGGGCAAAATACCCTTTTCCGACTTCACCAGACTGAGACAGGATGTTAAATATCATTTTCACCTCTGTATGTCCACTGGTTCGGTTCTGATGGTTAGTGTTTCATGTTAGCTTAGCATAAAGACTTGAAATCTATAGGAGTCATTAGCCTAGCCTAAAAAAAAACTTACAGCAACTCCGAAGCTGTCTTATTTACACAATATATTATGTGTATGTGAAATACACTTCAATTTTTTTTTTTATAAACAAGAGTCATTTTAGGAGTAGTTAGATGATAGGAACTATGAGCAGCTACTGTTGAAGTGCCCTTGAGCAAGACACTAAGCCTGCAACTGTTCCAGTTGGAGCAGAGTACACTGCAGTCCCTATAATTGTCACTAACCAAAAGTGTGTTTGTGTGTGTGTTTGTGTCCAGATTGAGGTGATGCATGAGGGAAGCCAAGGAGGCTCCACCCACGTCCTTGTGTCCAACGAGACAGAGGAGAGTCTGTCCAACAGACGCAGGTAAGAAAGAACAGAAAGCTGTGCATTATACTGTGATCAGTAGGTCATTTTGCCTTACTTAACCTCATAAAATAGTTTGGGTATTTAGATTAAGTACATATTTTTCTGGGACTGTTTGATCCCAGGAGTTTTGGAATTGATTCCAAGTATTTGGAATCAGAAGAGATTCCATAAATTTTTTTTCTCCATTTCAAAGGCTACAACAAAGAGGTACAGGCAGATCTTGCAACATAGTGCAGTATCAATTAAGAAAAATATGATAAATAGCTATGATAAATATTGTTAAAGGATATTGACACTTGCTCTTAAAATACATTTACTAAGTTCATCACTGTGTTTCTGCATTCCTCACTGTCCAAAAGGCTGAGAATAGCAACAATAACATTACGAGAAAAGTTTATTTTTCTTTTTTTAATCTATGATATTAAGAGGCATGTAGGCTACTATACAAAGTGTCTCGGTTTTAAACAGGAAGTAGTGGATGCAAGTGAACTGTAGGGCTGTACGTGGCTGCTGTCTATGCTATTTTTATATGCACATGTGGGGAACTGACATTTTTGGAATTGATTCCACTGGGTGGAATTGACCCTACAACTTTGGAGTTGACTCTCAATTCAATTTCCAGTGTCTGGAACTGAAGAATTTTAAGAATCCATATTTTTCTCCAACATCGGTCTAGGAAAAAGGTACTAGTGTGTTCTACTGCATGCAACAGAACACACTGTGTTAGGTTAGGTTTGGGTGGCACTTACAGCTTGGCTATCAATGTGATGAAAACATTTTGGACACAGGTGCTGTAACTGTTAGCACCCAGGTGCTTAAGTGCAAACTGCGGTTTAGGACTCCAGTGTGGAATTTATCCATTTCTAATTTGACTCTACACAGTGGATTGAAACAGGTCAGAGCAAAATACAGAACTTTATATCTATAATGTTTCTATGGACCTTCCCTTTATCTAGTGCCCGACTGACAGCAGCATCTACAAATATGTTTAAAGCTGCAAAATTGCAAGATTTCTATGTAAAAATCCACCTGTCATATCAACTGAAATTACAAGAAGGGGCTGGAACAGAGAAGAGCTTCCCATCACACTGTTGATTCATCCTGTTAGTCCCAAATGAAACGCTGGTGTCAGCATGGTCACTAGCAGGAAATCTTCTTCAAACAGGAAGGAATGACTCAAAACTTAAGATAGAAATACAATGTCCCTGTCAAACGGCTGTGAGCAAACGCTTCCTCCAGAGAAATCTGGACTGTATGGTGTTGAAATGCTAACGGAATGTTCATATTCTGCTCGTAAAATACTGCAAAACATGTGACTAATTCACATTGCGAAGGTTTCAGGTTAATGAGACCATTAAATTCTGACTTTATTATTTGATTTTAAGTAACAAGAATCAAAGTGCTGATGTATTTTTCGAAAACGATCCTATTGTATATCAAACCAGGTGGAAAGTCATGACATCAGATTTAGAGGATATTAACAAAGACTAGTTAGTGTATTGTAGTAGTGTTTGTTTTATGCTTAAAATAGCAATTCAACTATATAGAGGCACTTAACAAGAGCTGTGCAAAGATCTCTTTTCTCATTTCTCCTTTTTTTCCAGAATGATCTTTTCAACATTCAGTTTTCAGACAGTGCTCGTTTACAGTTGGAGCATGTACAAAGTTACCTATTTCCATTGGGGGTGGCTGGGAATAATTTATGACAGGTTTAGGCTCCATGTTTGCCTCTTTCTATGGTCCTGGTTTAGATTCCAGTGCACTAAAACTTTTAATTTAGATACTTTATCATTGTGAAAGTGCTGATTGTCCAGAGTTTGTCTTTTGGGGGATATTCGGCTAAACTAATTCACATTTTTCAGTCTTGTCTTGGTGTGGTGCCTGTGATTACAAAGTAGGCATGCAAAATCCACTTTTCAGTACCACACTGACACTAACATGACACTAACAGTTTCCACTAGGGGCTGTAAACATTCTTCCAGACTGAAACCTCTCTATTTCTGAGCTCTTATTGTAGGTAAGGTCACAAATGGTTGCAAATCATGATTTTAAAGCCACACTTCTTGAACCTTGATCCAGGATAATCTCCCCGGTCAGATAGCTATAAAACACTATTTCTGACTTAGATAATTGAAGGCCCTGAGGCTGAAGGGCTGTAAGAAGTGCTCTCTAACATCTTAGCTTGAATTCAGCACAGGGCTTTAGTTATAGAAACACTATTAAGTCTAAGAGAATGGAGACTGGATGGATTGAGAAGCAGAAGTCTTGTTGGAACAGCTCAACTTGATTTCTGAATTGTATATATTTATAGAAATGGATTTATATTTCCAGCACAAGCCCTTGTCTACAATGGAGTTACCTGTTTAGATAAAGTAAGAAGACTTTGATGAGTGAAGTGAAGCCAGTAACACTTGCTAGCTGCTGGTGTCTTGAACGATTCAGAGTGTCAGTACTAAGGCATTTCAAGGCTAATTTCCTATGTAAAATGACAACTCTTTGGAGGTCAGAGGCTCAGAGAATTGAAAGCTTCTTGGTCAAAGGTTTGTCAGAGACTTCTTTAACTGCTCAGTGGTGGAATTAAGTGATGCTTTCTGTCCAGTGCATGCTGGGATAGACTCCGGCCCCCAGCGACTTGAGCTAATATTTGCCCACTCAGCACCCATTGCACTCCTGGCCGGCCTGGAAGGGGCTTCCCTCTCTGTGATCCTTCCCAAAATTTCTGCCATTTTCCCCTTTTTGGCTTTTTGGGAATTTTTCATCCACACTGTGAGGGTTTTCTATATACTGTGGACCTGTAAAGCCCTTTGAAACTGTAACAGCGATTAAGGGCTCTAAATAACCTTGAACCATACACTTGCAGTGGTTTGAATCTAGTGTACAACCTGCATCAGTTGTAATCCTCTTTCTTCTATCTTTTTCATTAAAACAGAAATGTCTTAGAAATGCAGAGAGACACTGTCCCACTGCCTCTGTTCAGTGGGCACTGCTACTATTCAGAGCATCTTAAGATTTTGGCTTGAAGCCCAGAGACAGAGCTGAAGCAGAGAAACCAAAGTAAATAAACTGCAGGGAGTTAATGGTATTTGCATTCAGTCATGTTTGCCGACTCTGTGAGAATCAGCTACTGTGACTTACTGGTATTAGATTGAAAATAGAAACAGTTTAGTACATGACGAGTGGTTAGAATAAGAAATGTTGCATGATGCTGCAATGTCACTGAGTGAAACTCAGTGTATTAGGGATACACTGATATGAATTTTTTTTGATAGGATGATAGGAGAACAACTGTACATCCATTTGCTGAAGTTTAAAAATATACGCAGTCAAAAAGGACTCAATGCATGACAGGCATGCTTTCAGAAAACTTCAGGGTTACTTCAGAGGAAAAGTCTAAAGAAGCGTGTTTCATTTCAAGGCAAAAGACTCAACGAAATTTGAATACTGAACTGACCTTACTCAGAGGAGTGGTGTCTAAACAAGAAAAAAAAAGAAAAAATGAAATGTATTGTGAACTGTCGCTATGAACAAACATTGAAAGATAAGACGGGGTTTGTCACACCCTGTCAGTGGAAATCAATGGCAAACACGCATTTGCAACAGCATAACAATATGCAACAACAATGCTTGCCTGCCTGCATGAACAAGGCAGTGAATATGCGCAGCTTTATGCAGTGTTTTCTGACAAAGCTATAGATAAACATGGACAGAATTTGACTGTGGTTTCCTCTGACTCACACAGGGAACAGATGCTATGAGCTGCATTGTATCAAAAGTGTGAGAAAGAGGAATAGAAAGGCTAGTTCCGTCACTGTTATATGATGCTGTCACTACATGTAAAAACTATTATTGGCAGTTTCCTTCTGTGTCTAGACTGTTAGAGCTTTTAATAAACATATGCACCAGAGATGAAGGTAATGCTTTATGTTTTTTGTCATATGTCTCAGAACATATAATCTGAGACACACTAAACTTTCACTTTTAAACCCTATGTGGTCTAGTTTTAGCCTAGAAGTCTATAGCCATTTAAATGACTTTTAAATGTTTAATCAGCGTAAAATTGTTTAGTGAGTTGAGTCATGCCATCTCTCTTAATGGCCTTGTACTGTATTTACCTTATTTTACTAGTAAATAAGTACATTACATTTATGGTATTGTTGTAGCTGAGTGCAGACTATCAAGTACAATTGTGAACCAGCTTAAAAGCCACCAGTTATAAAGTCACCAGTCTTTTACAAATAGATAAGTCATGTCTAGATGTTTATTCAAGTGCCTATCTATGGAAGCAACAGTATACAAATACACAGAATAACCTGCTGAATACACCACCCCTAGTTAGATTCAACCTCGTCGCACCCGGCCAGTAGTGAATAGTTTCCATCTAAGGACCAACAAATGGGACCCAGCAGCGGTAAATAAACTCCTTATAAGATCATGATGCCAGACAGCGCTGCCTGCCATTGGTGAGCCGGTCTGTCTCAGCATTCTTTACCCAACCACAGCGTAAGTGGATGTAAGTGGATGCAGCACAGAGGCAGTGAGGTAGACACATCAAGGGGATTTTTAGAGTGACTGGGAAGTAGGGGGGGATACGAGAGGAAGAAAGAGAGGGAGAGAGAGAGAGGACAAAGACAGAGAGTGTGGGGAATAGAGGGGGAGCCAGACAAAAGTGAGACAACTGGTAGCAATAAATCTCTGACAGCCTATCCCTGGCCAAATGTTCCCTGAAGATGATGATGCACAGTCGTGTGATTATAGATTCCAGTCTGGTTAACCAGCCGCTTTGAAGCGGTGCTGTAATGCTGGTCACTGCAGTCTGGAAGAACGGGCCGAGACAGTGTGATGCACGAAGTGAATTGTTCCCAACTTGGCTTTGGATCAGGAAACTGTCCTCAGATGAAGTTGCAACCCAACATATCAGATAACACACCGATTGTGTTCCAAGAAGACCAATGGGAGTTTTGACAGCCAGAGCATTGGTTGGATTTGCTGCTAACATGCAGTGTTTCATATTGGTGCCAAGACAGAAACTGCCTACTGAGTGGAAAAAAAGGTTTTAAAGATTCAAAATATCCAGGAAAATCTTTGCCTGGCTGACCTGGCAGAGGCAGCCACCCTGACTTGGGTCTGTTCAGGGAAAAAAACGCTCAGTTTGGCTAATCTTGCAGTGGGAGCTTTCCTTTTGGTAACAACTATAGTGTCTTGTAAGTGCACTCAAGCTGAAGCTCAAATAGTTCAAATGTAAAAGATTCCTTGAACTTATTCTATGCTTTGTAGACTTCTTCAAAATAAGTCGCTGTGTCTTAATTTAGTGTAGGAGAAAAGCCTAAAATATCATGCAGGAAAAGTATCAATGAGAACATTTGTCATTCTCCAACTGTGGCTTTTCACTTCAGTTTTTCATTTCCAGGTCTAAAATGAACCTAAGTCTTTACAGTTAAAGGCCCAGCTTTCTGTAAGTCTACCTTTTTTGGGAAGCGAGGTTTATTCTTTCATCTGGCATTATTTAACCCATGCAGTCAGATGTGGCTTTTCTCAGATCGGCTGATGTCTCAACAGGAAGTGTCTGCTGCTGTTCCTCAGCCTGGTGGTCTGAGTCACTCTGCTCTGTAACTACACAAAGTTAAGCGACAAAAGGGCTTTCTAAAATTGGAGGCAGCCCACTTCCAAGTATTTCCTGACCAACCTAAAGAAAATGTAAATCTATTTCAAGCTGTCTATCTTTTACATGGCTTTCCCGGTCATGGGACATGGACTTACATGCATTCTTCAAATCTTAATATTCCCCCATCTATCCTCTATCCAAGTCCCAGAAAAAGTCAGGGAATACCCTAGATATAAGGAGAGGTGGAAATCTGCCAGACGTACACTGTGGCTACTTGGGATTTTCACAGAGCAATCTGACCTGATAGCTTAAGCTTTGTAGTTTGGGGCTCAGGACCGTGGTGCTATCTAAGAAACTTGCATGACAGCTTTTGCATAGCTCTCAGATTACACCAGAAGTACAAGTATACATTATTTGGGTCACTGAAACACTGTTTCTAACATGACAATGGAACCTGTTAAGCTTTGTAGCCTGGGGCTTAGGACAGTGATGTAATCTATAAAACCAGCATGTCAGCCTTTGCTCAGCTATCACATTACTCCAAAAGTATATTTGTATCTAGAAACGCGCTCACTGATCAGATGCATTTAGCTTTTCATATGGTATGTGTGCAGGGCATGAGACTGCTTTCTATAAAATCAGGTAGTTAATTTTTACCAGATCAATTGAGTATTTATTTTAGGCTTCCCAGCAATACCTAAAGTTTATCAGCAGTAGGCTGATGACTGGCTTTATTTTAAAGTCCTGTGGGCGTGCCTGTATATACACAGACGTGTAGACAGAAGCACTTATGTAAATATAACTGGGACAGGTTTGACTGATTTCCCTCAGCGACTACAATACAGAGTGAAAACAGATCCCAGAGATGAGGGAAGAACAGGCAGGTGCATTTGTCTGCTTGACAGAATGGCTTTGGTCTTTATTCCAACAGTGCAAACACACAACATCAGAAAACACTGAAATATAGCATAAAAGAAAAAAAAATTGCCAGAGAGACTGCAGTACTTATGGGTGTGCTTTGCATCTGTGTGTGTGTGTGTGTGTGTGTATGTGTGTGTGTTTTTGAGGTGTATTCATTTGTTTGGTTGTATGTAAATGTAGTGTGGGTGAACCATTGTGTTTTCAGCAGTCCCCACACCTTCAGCAATCTGTTTATGTAAAAGCTGCCATACAGGAGTAGGTGTTCTGGTAATATGGCCGACACAGCAACATCACTCTCACCGCTGTGCAGTACAGACTACCCATAAATCCATGGGACACGCTATCAACTGTGGGGTCTGTCGCAGCACGCCACAGTGAGCGTACATCCGTGGCATGCCCGTGCGATGTGATCATGTGGTCGTAGATGCAGGGGTGGTAGGGCGCCTTGCCCTCCCCAGAAAAGTAAACATGCTCCTGAGGGGAAACCCCCATTGCGTTGGCACAAATCCCCATGAACACATCGTCTATGTACATGGAGGAGTTGAGCGCCAGAGTAGCTTGGTAGATCTTAGCTGCCACGTCCCCTGAAACCACATACCCAGCACCGGCGGTGTAGTCCGGGTAAGACGGCCAGGGGTACAGCTCATACGGAACGTGGTATTTGCTGTCTTTGCGACGAATCGGAGGTGCTCCCCTATGCACATGCCCCACCCACAGGTCCTTAGCCCCTGCCTGGGTGCTTTGGAGACCCCGTAGATACTTGACCAAGTTTGGCATGTGGACAAAGATGTCGTCGTCCGCAGACATGAGGAAGTGAGCGTGAGGGCAGTGCCAGTGGGCCCAGTGGAACTGCAAGATCAGTTTGGTGGTCAGGTTGTGGAAAGTGTCTACGAAGTCTTGCTGGATCAGGTCTCCGTAGACCTGGTCCTCTTGAATCAGAGCCCTCTGCACCCTGGACCTCCGCCCGGCCTCTGGGTGCACGCCCAGCGCGAACACCACCCTAACGTTCTCCCCCAGCTCCGAGCGGACGTAACTCTCGTTCCCCCAAGTGTCCCTGATCGCCTGCCGCCGCTCAAAGTTCTCCGGCGATGATTTGACGAACAGAAGCAAGAGGACGTCGTCCCACGTTCTCCCATTGCCATTTCCATCAGTGCTGCATTTATGTGGGTGGTTGAGGAGGTAAGGATAGGTCACCATACCACCAACCGCACCATCAGAGCCATCGTTCCCCTGGTGATGGCGTCGGTGCTGGTTGATGGTGAAGGAATTGTTGAGGAAGTCGTAGCTGTTGATCAAGTAGCGGTAGGTGTATGATCTCATATGGCTGACAACGTGGTGGTCCAGCTGTTCCCAGCAAACCATCACCACACAGAGCACGAGGCCTGTGGTCAGCAGCTGCACACACTGACACTTCCGGATACGACGGAAATTTATGAACATTTCTACAAACTACTCCTAATTCCTGATGACCTATGGATACTAGCAGTACCTCTCCTCTGGATCTGGCTCGCCTTATCTCTTCCTGGAACTGTACTCCTCCTTGCCTTCCCTCTTTACTGAACTCTCTCTCTCTCACTCTCTCTCTCTCTCTCTCTCTCTCTCCTGCGTCTCCTCCTCCTTTAATGTTCTCTGATGGTGGATGATGCTATTTCATTCCTCCCTCCGTTAAATCTCAACTCTGCCTCCTCCTTTTCTGGTTTGATTTTCGGTTCTTGCCTTCTGTCTCTAGCATGCCTTTCATCTAACTAATCTCTGTCCTTATCATCTCTCTTTATTTTGTCTTCTATCCTCTATCTCACCTCCCTCCCTCCTTCCTCTACCTCCTCCTGTTGCACTGACTGTGATTGCTTGCGGTTACTGTCAAGTCCAGTAGGCCTTTGTCAGGCTCTTTAACAGACTGGGGGCTCCGTTGCTGATTTTCCTCCACTTGATTAAGCATCGGCTGTGCTCGCTCATAGTGATCCGTCTGGAAACGGCTCAGAGAAAAGTGTGCTGTCCTTAGTTCAGCTCAAACACTTCTTCATCCTTTGTCCTTTTGTGCTGATCTGCCTCTTACTCCTTACTCTTAACTCCTGATTTGTTTCACTGCTCCCTGCCACTTCCTCCACCACCTCCTCTCTGGTTACTGTGTCATAGGACCACTGCACATCTGCAAAAGAAAGAAACAACAAAGATGAGTCTTTCCACACTTAGAGTTGACATTTTGTTTTGTGATCAACTACTTATTTTCAGTTAATGTGCAATCCAGCATACACCGACAACAACAAAAGAACTATACATCATCATTCCTCCTACCACAACTCTGACCTGTGGCAATACCCACCCGTCTTCCCACGCCCACATTTGACACCCTGACATCAAGGAAAACATAGACAATGAGGCAAAAACAAAGAAGATTTTAACAATGTGAAGGTTTTGATGGCTACAGTCCATGAGTCTAAGGTTTTTGCGGAAGCTTTGTGGATCCTGAGAACTGAAAGCTCCATATGTAGAGGAGCATGAAATGTGCTGATCTAATGTGGTATTTAAATGTCATGGGGTGGTTTTCACCTCATGAGCTCGTCATTTTTTTTTTTTTCAGCTGTAAGTCCAACTGACCATAGTGATCTTTCTCCAGCTGTGAAGTTCAAATCAGAGTCAACATTTAGCAGGAGCATGCTTGGGAAACATGGTATTGTCCTACCAATGAGACTACATAATAACCTGGCTCACTGCTAAAAATGAAATACAATGGGACACTACCAAGACATATCAAAGAAAGAGCCACTGGTACTTAGAGGTTTCTACATTTTGAAGTGAAGTACAGAATGATTTTTTTCCTATTGTCTAGGAAAACCCCTGCCTGGGTCCACATGTTGTCATCTTTAGTATCTTGACCAATTCAATCTGTTGAGCAGCACAAGATGTTGTGTAAATCAATAAAATTCAATAAAGTTCAATAAAATTTCAAATAGTATTTTAAATATTATTTCAGCCCTAATTTTGTCAGACTTTTCGAATAAAATTTTAGAAAGTAGAATTGTGTGCCACAATGTCCCAAATCCACTTTACAATCATATTATTCTGTTTACAGATATTGAATTATCACCAAGCAATATAGTCAGTTATCCATATTCACTTAATGTTAATCAGACGATCCACAACCTTAGCAACGTATTCACCTTTGAATGGAGTGGCATCTTGCATTAAGCGGTTCCCGAAGTTGTCTTTGAGGAGCCTGAA
The DNA here is from genome assembly GCA_900302535.1 of Neoniphon sammara. Lineage (NCBI taxonomy): Eukaryota > Metazoa > Chordata > Actinopteri > Holocentriformes > Holocentridae > Neoniphon > Neoniphon sammara. Next base: position 12,884 of record OMKZ01032064.1, on the reverse strand, counting down.
GCAGTCCCCAGAAAAATAAGAAATTATTTTCAATATCACTAAGTCACCAGGAGTGAATGTAAAAGGTGACTGTTTTCACCTTGGGTGTGGAAGCCCAAGGTGAAAACAAAGTGTTATCTCCCTACCTGCAGTATCAATATGTAATTCCTTTGACGCCAAACATTAGGATCAGTGATAAAATGGCAGGAGAAATATGGGTACACCGTGACCTATATAGTTATGTAAGGCAAACAACCATCAATATGAATCAATTATACTTTCAGAAAATCGTTAATTTATATTTTTGCCTGACAACAAGTCCCTGACTTCGCATGCTATCTTACATCAGTTTGATAATACTCAATGTGATGGATACCCTACTACGAATTCAAGTTGAAAAAAAAGTGGTCGAAATAAAAAGGTGGGCGACTTAATTCCTCATAAAAAGTGGGTAAAGTGAACTCAAGCGGGGTTCATCCATCCACTTCCTCCAGTATCATGCCATGTCACTGTGCGCTTTCAGTATGGAATTGTAAGAGATTAAACACACACTTCACAGGAAATTCCACATGTGACGCAATGGACAACTGTTAGAAACACACACACAGACACACATCCACACGCACACGACTGCATGTGTCTCCTTAACTACTGCTACCGCAGCCTGTCGGATCAATTGCACAAAATAACTTCAGAAAATACACAGTAGCACTGCGCACAAATCACCCTGGATTTAATGAATCTAACTTCCATAAAACGTACTCACCGAGGAAAGGCAAGACAAGGCAACTGGGAGACGAGACTGCTCTGAAATTTTTTGGTGCCTGGCCCTGGCATGATCACTTCAAAGCAGCCGATTGCGCGTGATGCGTGCTGAGGATGGTGCGTCGTTACCACGTGTTGGTTGCGCGCAGGTCCTTTAATTCCTGTAATATTTCTGAAGGCTTTTATAGTGCGTTTGTGGTACACTAAAGAGTGACCTCACCGAACTTTATGATATTTCCAATGTAGTACTATAATTTTACTGTAACATTTCTGCAGGATATTATTAAATTACGACCCGTGTCTCTATAATATCCCTATAATATTCAAGTTAAAATATCTTATCATGCTTTATAGTGCCTTTATTTCCTTTTGTATCAGTATACTATTCCCAAATTGCCATAAGGCATAGCCTGTAGAGTGAATCATTATAATGGCCCTATAATATTCCTGTAATTATTCCATGAAGACTTATAGTATACCTGGTACCACTGTTGAATACCCGCAGGATCTCAGAGTATATGGTATGGTATGATATATATTTTATTCAACGTGTCATGCACTAAAGGTGCCCAGCCCCGCATGGGCTTACAAGACACTACATACTTAACAAACCAGAGCAATAACAATCCGAAAGAGAGAACAAATATAAATCTAGATCACCTCCATACATATCAATATCAAACTAAATAATACTCGATGGACTTATATTTATATTTTGATATAATATATTGATATAGACCACTCAAATATGAGTTTATAGTAACTGTGTTATGCTTTATATTTTTTTAATCTACTAAAATGTCATTATGATATTTCTGTATTGCCACAAGAATTTATCATTTCAATTTCTCATCAATTTCTTGGCTCTTTGGTCGACCTTTTATGTAGCTTAGAGATGAAAATAACTTTCCCGGAATCGTGGGAGCAATCTTGGGCTGCGTCCCATTTGTCTTTCCTCCTGCTCGTTTCCCTTCCTAACGTGGGAGAAGTGAGGAAAAGAAAGGCAGACAAGGGAGTGAGAGAAGGAAGCAGAAGTGAACAGAACAGAGGCAGTTGTTTCCTTATAATCATCATTTTTACAGATTTTCACAGACCCTATCACAAAGGTCCAACAGCCAATTAAAAAGCTTTTCAATGGCTGGTAAATTCAAAGTGCCAGTTATAATATTGTGCCATTAAAAAAAATCTTGCATAACATACTAAAAGCAGTTTGTATATTAGGCTTACGCTGATGTCGGGTATTTGTGAGATAGGATAAATCCATAGTATTTTGTAATAAATAATAGTATATGTTTTGTTTGGAAAGATTTTTCGAAAAAGCTTGGTAGAGAAAGCAAGATCTATCCCATTAATGTTTAACATAAGAGTAGTGTTTGAATTTTGAATGCTATAAACACAGTGTCTCATATGGTGGGCATTTTAATGATGCAGGACACTGGAATAAATATAAATCAAAATCAATATTTTTAAGATTGAAAAAATATCCTGCAAGCCTATTTTATTATTGCAAGCACAAACCATTCTGGCCCAAACATTTCTTAAATCCATGATACATGACAGCTGGCAATCAATTGACTTTTCAAACTGACATGGTGTCAGCTCATAAGAACTGGGTGTGGCTTTAAAAAATATTTCCTGGCAGTTTCCTCACAGTTTCCCTATTAAGGAGAGTCTGAAGCATTTGTTTCTACAGTATGGGACAGTAATGGGTCACAATCCAGGTCACAAAGGAAAGGAGGAGGTATAGTGAAGGAAAGTAACAGGCATTTTAAGGGTAATGGGACGCAGCCCAGGAAACTAGGATCAAGTTCAGCCTGACAACACTTAGCAAAACATTTATTTAAACGGAAATGATGGAGTGTTGAACACCTTGTTGTGTTACCAGGCGTTGCACCTATGACAGCCATTTTTAATTGGGCCACACGGCGGGATAGCTGCATGTCGCAGCTGATTGGGCAACACTTGATTGGGCAACACCCACCAAATGAGAGAAAACGTACCTCAGAGCCCATTGCACACCTTTGTACATCGTTTCAAGGAAACATGTCGTTCAACTCATACTACTCAAACCGTGCTACTCAAACAGTAGCAAAACATTGCAAACCGTTTGCAGATTGAACATGCCCCAGTTTGCTAGGAAGTGTTTGAACCAACCTGCCTGCAGCTGATAACACTATCTGACGTCTCAC
>OMKZ01032038.1:0-18408 GCA_900302535.1 Neoniphon sammara | reverse complement strand
AGCTCTTGCGCCCACTCACTCATTACATCATTCAATCACTGCCTCACTCATTCACTCGCTACCACCTCTCAGTTAACTCACTCATTCATTACCTCACTCACTCACTCACTCATTTGCTTTCACCTGCTCTCTCACTCACTAATTACCTCACTTGCTCATTCACTCATTATCTCACTGATTCACTTGCTGCCTAACTCCCTCACTCTTTCATTACCTCATTCATTCATTATCCCCATCACTCACTCACTCACTCTCTCATTACCTCTCTCACTCACAGACTGACGCATAACCTCACTCATTCATTACCTCGTTCACTTTCTCAATCACTCACTCTCCCTCACTCGCTCACTTACTTCTTTCATTCACTCATTACCTCACTCTTTCACTCACAACCTCACTCCCTCACTCATTCATTATTCCCGTCACTCACTCACTCACTCACTCACTCTCTCATTACCTCTCTCACTCACTAACTCACTCGCACGTTCATTACCTCACTCATTCATGGTCTCACTTGCATTCACTCACTCATCACTTCTCCTGCTCTTTCACTCACTGCCCAGCTCCCTCACTCTGTCACTACCTCACTCACTCACTCATCACCTCAGTTAACAACTGGCTCACTTGTTCACTTCCTACCTCACTCACACTTTCACTCCCTCATTCGTTCATTACCTCACTCACTCACTCACTCACTCTCTATCATCCGCCTTTCTTCACTAAGTCACTTCTCTCCCTCCTGCTACCCTTTTAGCATCCAAGTTACAAAATACACACACTGGCTTCAACAAACCCAGCAGTGCACCGGGGTTAAAACTGCAGATCACACACACACACACACACACACACACACACAGAGAGAGAGAGAGAGAGAGAGAGAGAGAGAGAGAGAGAGAGACTTTGTAGCCCAGTCTTGGTTTGTGTCGTCAACAGGCGCTGCCAAAGCCACATGCAAACAAACAGCTTGGTGTGATTACGCAGAGGCATTATGCAAACTGTTTAAAATGCAACGACAGCGCCGATCCTCCGTTTCAAATTAGTTTGCAGACATATGACCGCTAAAAGCCCAAACTGGATGGTACTTATCTACGTCAGCAGTGGTTTGGGCGAATGTGTGTGTGTGTGTTTGTGTGTGTGTGTGTCTGGCAGAGGAGCATCAGGCAGCCACATTTCTGCAGGGCAGAGGAGCCGTACGGAGCCGCCATTGTGCTCCTGCATGGCGTGGGACTTCTAATCACGGGCCACACACCAAGACCAGCAGGTGACCACCGCCGCATCAGACCAGATTCTGTGGCTGAGCACAATGAGCGGGATCAGCATGGACGCATTGTTACATAAGAGTTCATTTCATTCCCGAACCTTGGCTGGATTTAATCTGGTGTCACTGTTATGGTCTGTGTGTGTTAGTGTGTGTGTGTGTGTGTGTGTGTGTGTGTGTGTGTGTGTGACTAAATGCATATGCTGTGAGATGCTTAATGAGGCATTTTTAAATGTCAGTATATTATGGTGAAATTAATTATGATACCCTTCTGGCAATACGGTAAACAAATGAGACAGTGGTCCGATGGTGCCTTCAAGCGCATGTCAGAAATGTAGTATTTTCCGCATTTAGGAGCTAGCGGCACATAAACACATAATTCGGAAATTTTTTGACATTTTATGAAGGCAAAAGTTTCAGAGAATATATAAAGGCTGTTGCCTGTTGATGGTAGCAAAAAAGTTGGAGAATAATTTGTAGTTTCAATGAATGAAAAATAGGTTGTTCTTTATTTGCATTTTCTGTTATTCTGCTACAGAAGTAGAAAGCCCATAATAAATATCAGTTTTGATATTTGATAAGATTTCTAATGCTGTCCATGTTTGATGCTTTTGGGTTGCTATGGTTACCCTCTGTTTCCAACCACAGCACTTGAAGCCCAATCAAGTCAGCAGTGCATGTGAGCTTCCATCATGCAAATGAAGGCTCGATAACACCAGTGGTAATGTTAGCGCTGACACTTCTCTACATGAAGACCACATTTCCCATAAACCCTTTGCTTCCTGCTGCATAGAGCAGTAAGAGTAAATGACTGGTGTAGTGATGCATGTATACAGGTATATGGGGTATATCCACCTCTACACATGGATTTACAGTATCTACATATACTAAAAAAAAAAAAAAAAAAAATCCAGATGTATGTATCAGTCTGCATCTAGTAGGCTGCAGCTGATGAAATCCTGTTACAACAAAACATTGTACAAGCCGCTCCTCCATGTGATTCTGCAGAGGTGTGTTTTCTGCTCTTGTTCTTTTGAACACGAACCAATCAAGACAGCGCAAAGTGGAGAGCCCGAGGCTGAGCATGTGTGGAGTGTGGTGTGAAGGAGTGTGTGTGTGTGTGTGTGTGTGTGTGTGTGTGTGTGTCGTGTTTCTGTGCAGCTTTGGCTCATTCCTGATTGTCAGTTTGCATCAGACTTAATGCTGTAACGTCTCAGGACAATTCAGTTCAATTTTAAAACTCCAAATTAATCTGTTTCCAACACAACTACAGATTCATTCTCTCTTGATTTCTGTGAGAATATAAATTCCATGAAATTCTGCCGTGTCTTTACTTTTTGACATACATCAGATTTTCTCTTCAATCTGTGCACTTTTCCAAAAAAAACCTGAGAAACTGAGAAAAATCTGGTCCATTTTTTTGTGGAAAGATTCTGAAAACATATTAGAAAATGAGTTGAAATGCAGCACATTCGAGAAGGAATTATTTAAGTTGATTTTTTCTCAGCCTTGTATTGGCCTGAGGTACAACAGAGCTCGCTTCCAATCCCTTATTTACGCACGGGGTTGCAGTTATGTGTGCACACGTGTGTGAGCATGTGTGTGTGAGCACGCTGGGATGGAAATGGCTGTTACCCACCTGAGTGAGCTGAATGAATAAGTGAGCAGATGCAAGAGAGTCATTTACTCCGGCATAAATTCCATTCTCTGAAAGAGTGCTAAGACATCTGGGAGACGGTGCAGAGCAGATATCACCGCTCTGTGCAGAAACGTTATTGGAAAGCTTCAGAAAACTGGTCTGCAGGATTGTTTGATTTGCTTCAGAGTTGCACGAGCCAATCACAAAACACTTGACCTTCGCCCCGACTCCTGATGCTTTCTGCTCCTGATTACATGCATCCCTTAAGTGCTGCTCAGGCACGGCACCCACGAGGCGATCGAGACCGTGAAGAGGAAATGACACAACTTGATGACACACAATCTGATGGAGATATGGGAGATGAGAGCCTTAAGGAGACAGAGATATGTGGGCGCTGGTGTTAGATCAGGGAGACGAAGGCGAACAGAAAAGACACGAGGGGAGGAAACGAGATGAGCACCATCAAACGTGGCTAAACGCTGTTACACAACCGAGCACGGAGCGGTTATCGAAAAAGACGTGAATCAACAAGTCAAGGAAATTTCACTGTTTATCAGAGTGTGAAAGAAGCTCACAAGGACGCTCCAGCATTGTTTGAGTTTTCTTTTGCATAATAAGACGAGGTGAATCACATGTGGCAGCGCGGCGACACACGCGGCCTGTTTGATTCCTCGTGATTTAGCTCTCAAAAACATTCATTACAAAGTTTTCAAAGTACGCTTCAGTCTGTCAATCTCGCCAAGTGCTTTTTTTTTAATCACAATATGCAAATTTAATAAAAAATCGTCTGTTTTAATGGTTGCAGACAATGAAAATAGCTGTAATGTAGCACAAAGATGAAATTTAAACGTTTGCTTGGAGAATTGCTCAGTCAAAGCCGTGCTAATGGATTCCTATTTTTGTTTCATCTGAGTAGAAAATCAAATAAGTCGTGATTTCATCTAAAGTCACAGGCTTCACATGCAACAGGTCACTTCCTGTTGCAGGCCAGAAACAGAACAGACTATTCTGAAGAACACAGATGAGATATCTGCCACAGCACCGCAGCACACTTCTGTGCACAATATTAAATGTGCTGCACCGGCTGTCTAATTTATTTAGCTTCTCCGCTTTCATTATTTTCATTGCTGAGGGAAACATTTACAATAACCAGACCCTGCAAACTCATTTCTCATTTCCTTTTCAGCCTTTATCTCCTTTCCCACGGTGGACTTGAAGCTCCGCGGCGTTTTTACAAGCACAGAGATAACAAACAGTAACTTGGTAGTTTTTACAGATGAGATGTGAGCAGAGGTGTGTTTTCCATCAGGGACGAGGGGACGTGCCCTTTCCCCTGCTTTTGAAAATGCCTTTTTTTGTCCCATTTATTTTTGTCCCCCTGCAGCCTGTTCCAGCTCTGCATGTAATTTCAGGTTTGTCTGGGTGTTTGTCATTTTGTTGTGAACAAGTGCTAAAAATGTACGGTGTCATGGGGAGTATACTGCAAAGAAATCTCAATCTCTATCTAAAAAGGCCATTTTGTCCCATCATGGGCGACACGTCACAGTGAACCTAGAAATTGCTTGCAAAATGAAAATGGTAATTGCTTCAAGCGTTTGTGTGCAGGCAACGTTTTAAATAAAGAGTTAGTCACACCTGGAAATAAATATTCTCCAACCTTGATGCTGTCACCGGGTTTTAGAGAATTTTGATGATCTTTCCAATGCAGTTTCACTTGTTTCAGTAAAGTTTCTTACTTTATTCTTATTCTTTATGTTGAAACAAGGCAGAATAAGGCAGATCAGCCCACTAGGATCAAGAAAATGACACGTGAGTCAAGAAAATTCTGGAAACAAGTTGATCAGCATTGGAAACAAGTGGGATTATCTCATCCCACTGGCAGATTTTTGACCTTGTTGGAAGAAAAAAAAAAAGATTTGAACACTGAAAAAGAGACTAAGACTTATTAAAGACTTATTATTAAGACTTATTATTATTATTATGTTTGTTTATTTCAATTTGAAGATATCTTTGAGGAAGACTCCTCATTTACAATGGTGTTGTGTTACAGTTAAAACACAATAAAATAGTACGAGTCCATACAAAAAGATATGATACAGCATATCAAAAGAATATGAAAATGTACACGTTAATTAAAACATCAAAAAACACAATAAATACAATCATAAAAACAGGATGAAACATAAAAACATATTCATTACAATCCCCCCACCCCTTTTCAAATTGTGCCCCCCATACCACAGACCATAGCTACACCCCTGCATGTAGGTAATGGGTGTGTGTGTGTGTGTTTGCTTTTCTCAACAGTGATACTAATCCTTGAGAAAATATTACACAGCAATACTGTGTTACTGCTGTGTCAATACAACCAGCGGATGACTGTACAAAATTTTAGCCCAGTTGCACTGGTGGATTAAATCTTCAAGTATTTGCATCATTTGTGCATAATAAAGTTTACAGTATTTGTCCACAGGTCAACCCAGTGGTTCTCACCCAGGAGGGGCGCAAGATAATTGTGTCAGGTCACAAGATGATTTATGGTACAGGAAAAAATCAAACTATTTCTATGAATCAAACTTCATATCAAGAAAATGTCTTATTTTCCCCGAGTTTAGCTTTTTTTCTCTGCAAAATACAGCCTGAAAGGTGAAAAATATTCAAACCTGCCTGTGAGCAGGTTCAGTTTTGTTTCAAGGACTCACAGTTTCTTTGCTTGCTGAGATTCAAGCACGAATCTCTCTTTACACGGCGCTCTCCACCTGTAGTGTTCAAAAAGTTGGCCAAGGATGTTCTGTTCTTCCCGTGTCAGAGTAATTAAGGTAAAAGAGGGAAGAGTTTTTTCAGTCATTCACGATTTGACAAAACAGGTCGTACCTCATCTTACATGATGAAAGCAGAACTTTTTCAGCCATCGTGGCTTATGTTCTTTTGGAGATGCCGGATGACGACCTTGACCTTAAAGTCTTTCATTCATTCGCTCGTCGTTTCATTTCAAAGCATCAGTAGTCGGTGTTCCCTGGAGGTCTGCCTTGACTCGCCAAAATAAGAGGCTGCATTTTATTTCAGTTTTCAATTTTGTTTTATGCAAAAAATGCTCATTTATTAATTATTCGATGCAAATTTTCTATAGGCGAGCAAAAGAGGCTGCATTTTATTTTGAGATTTGTCTCATGCAATAAATGCACTAGAGAGAGAGAGACGTGCAGGTGAGAAAGTCTGAATCGGCAGCTTGCACCACAGATCGTGACATGGATGATTATGTGAAAACCTGATACATTTTTCCCTGCAGAGAAAATGAGACAGAAACCCAGTCGCTTGACTTCTGAGGCGACTGTTTGACTCACGAACCACCGGAGAAGCATGGTAATCAGGTTTGACTCACGGTTCGAGGGTGACAGACCCTGAAAGGTGAAGAGAAACGGAGGGAGAGAGTAATTGAAGGATAGAGAGAGAGAGAAAGAAAGAGATGTTTTCCAAGAGAGGTCAGATTGTAGTCCATTTCACCCACTTTCTCTTTATCTCTCAGCGTCACCGGTCCAACCAACATCACTGACACTATAGAGGATGTCTGACACTCTGAATAGCTGTTACACAACGTCTGACTGACAGTAAGAGCGCGCAGAGGGGCTTCTGATGATGAGTGAGTAGCAGAATGGGATGGAAACGGATCTAATTTCTCTGGCGTCACTTCAAAGGAACTTTTTAGTCGCCTTTGAGGTAAAAGAGAGAGGAGGCGGAGATGAGATGAGATGAGATCAGAGGATCTAAGAATAGGGGCGCAGTCGACCATCTGAGACAGCGAGCGCGGTGGCGATACCAGAAGGCAAGGTGACAGAGCGAGCAGAGCGGGAGACTGACAGGTGTTGTTAAAAGTGAAGTAATACAGAGGATGATGCCATTTTGCTCCGGAGAGGAGAAGCACACATGGCTGCGTTGGCTGTAACAGCTTTCTTTCTTTTTATCCGGTTTAATCTGGCGAAGGTGTTTCGAAAAGCCTTCTGGTAGTTTGAGGTTACCTGGTAACCGCCTTTGAGCAAGGAAGACAAAGAAAATTTAGGCGAAGGACGAAGAAAAATCCATTTACTCGACAAAAGCCATGCAGATTCATTTCAGTTCAGTTTCCCACTCGTGTCCCACATGGGGAAATATGGTTTGCAGGAGGGCACAGTGAAAACAGTTAAACACACAATGACAACATAATATAGTATAAACACAATGCAAGAAGAGTCCATATGAAATACAATACATGTTGGGAAATAGATAAAAAAAAAATGTAGAGTACAGTTAAAGTTGCTAAACTGTGGAAAAATGCAAAGGGTGCAAGAGCAGCATGTTACACAGAGTGCAAATTAAGCAGATTAGTGCAGAGCCTTTTCAATGTGTGCCTGTCTGAAGGGGCTGATTGCTTGGCCTGGGGTCTTGCCGCTTGCTTGTGTGCGTGTCAGTCTCATTTGTTACTGCTGGAGTTCGCTGCTCCGCTCCAGTAACGTTAGATGGTGCAGAAGTTTACATGCTCTTAACGTTTGTCTGGCAAAGGTGAATCACAAAATGCTCACAACCACCGCCTCTTTTGACAATGAACTTCAAAGCTGTGTTTGCGCGCTGAAGACTGTCCAGGTGTTGCACTGCCCTCACAGTTGATTTCCGCCTTTATTCGTTACGCCGATAACAACGATTTCTAATGATGAGCAAATTGATTTTTGCAGCTTTCTTGAGAGCAGCTCATCCAAAAAAACTTAACACTCAATACCTCACTTCCTTGGGGCCTCAGCACCACACCTGCCAAGTGTGAAGTCGATCGGTTGAACGATTGTCGAGAAAATTGAAGGACAGACACACAAACAGACAGGCAGAGATTCCTCCATTTATAGTTAGATTAGATTTGTTGCACATGGGAATAAAGGAAAATTTCAATATTTTGCTTGTTGTAGCCTGGACCTCCGGCCTGAAAGGAGAGGCTCAAATTCCCACATAAGAGGCTGGATTTCAAAAGATAGAGCTGCTTGGCCACCTTAAAGGAGTGTGTGATGTTCTTCAACCCAGGCTGATGGTCCTCATCATAATATTGCCAGGAACTCTTCAGCGGCCTCAAAAACCATAATAGATACTTTAAAAAAAAAAAAAAAAAAAAACACCTAGCACAGTCACAAACCTGCTAGACCTCAGACCTCAGAATTCCCATCTTGTAAATCTTGACAGCTCTGAGGTCTGAGCTCAAGTGAACGCAGCGTTAGCCGCAGCAGAACAGTATGCATGCAGTCAGGGAAAGTATTATTGTAAATGCTGTTAAAGCATCGCTTGCAAACATTTTTTGGGTGGGGAATTACAAGATGTGTTTGGCTGTGGTGCGAGCTCTCAAAAGGGACATTTATAATGCTTTTTGAAGCCACAATCAAGCAGTGTGCTGCAGCAGAGTGGTAAGTGTCTCATCACTGAGGCTGGCGGTGAGGTTGAGCTATGATCGGTTATGAATGATGAGAACCAGCATTTTAATACAACCTGGGTTGAAAGCTTCAGCAGAAAACACTGCTGCCCTTTGCTGGACTTTCTCACAAAGTGTGTCTGTATTCAAAGTACAGTTTATTATCAATAACAAGGTATTTTTAGCTTTCAACACTTTGCACTCCTTGACCTTTGACGGTTGTCTGGCAGGGAGGAGGAGGTGTTCTTCTGAAATCAATAGTCATGTCCTGTCATTATGAAAGTGACCATCACATCACTGTACTAACTCATCAGCCGCAGGACTCATATGAACGGTCCCGACAAGCCCATGTTACAACAAATCTTGTATTAAAGTTGGAGCCAGAGAAATGTAACAAACAAGAAGTAAAAACAGGTTTTACAACACTTGTTTGCTGTCATGGTCATTTTATGCATTTACGAGATGTGCTTGTGCTCGTTCAGGGGCAGCTGTAAAAAAAAGGAAAAGAGCGAAACAACTTTGATCAGACGGTGAACTGAACTCAGAGGTTGAGTGTCTAATGTGACACAATGTGAGCACACAGCGGACAATCGATTCGCCGCTCCCTGATGAGCGGCTGCTGGGTGACGAGCAGCGCCGCTCAGAAGGCCGTGGCGTTTTGTTTTGAAAATGTTCCCATAAACTGTGGTGGGTAACGCCTCACAACACAACTGGTTATTGTTTGAGCAGTTTGTGTGCAGGAGGCATTTTAATTGAAGGGTGAGTCACACCTGGAATTTAATATTCTGCAACCTTGACGCTTTCGCCAGGTTTCTCTCACTCTGTCATCCTATTGACAGAAAGTTCACATAATGGACAAGCTGGGAAAAATTAAATCACACGTTAAACAAAGAAAAAAAAGACAGAAAAACGAGGCCTTTAGTCTCAAACTCACTGTTTTGTTTTTTTGTTTTTTGTTTTTTGTTTTTTCATACTTTTACTGTTGAGGGACTGTCTTTTGTCTCCTTTTACACTGTATGAAGAATCAACCATGAAGGTCAGGAATCCTCCATTAAAAGTTTTAATCTTTTTGCAGTCTTGCTTCATATTTTTCTCCACTGCACTGGATTCCAAACGCAGTGAATTTTTTCATTTCCAACAGCTGTGTCGAGCTCCTGCTGAATACCATAAAATTTCAATTAAAAATCTAGTTAAACAGTGAATAACCTCAAAGGAGGTGATGCATCATGTTATTTATGCTGTTTTCACCCCCCCCACTTATTGAGAGAGTACACCAGCCTCAGATGCTTTGTACACAAACTCTTAAGTGTTTTTCTTCCTGCAGGGGGAAGATAAGTGCACACATCTCTTTGTTTGTCCAACTTGCAATTTGCATTGTTTTGCCGCTTTTTTTTTTTTTCCCAGTCTGTTGTTTGGCGCTTTGTGTTGCAGCCTCTGATGGTGCATATTTATGAAAGTGTTGCCAAGTCCACGCTTGACCGATCAGGATCGAAAGCCCTGCTGCACTGAAAAAAACATTATTATTTGACCCTGTAAATCAAAGCGGACTATTTTTTTCAATTTCTACAAGAAAATATAATTTCCTTGTTTTTACTTAAATTTATCACATTTAATTCATTGCAATGCTTCTTTTGCTTGTAAATATTTAACTTCACATCATTAAGTAAATTAGATCCACTATTTCCAGTTACATTTACAGCGCTTTTCTAATTTTTGTGCATGAGTCTTAAACACTGAAAACAGAAAGTACAATCTACTTAAACAGTCAGCATGTGTGCTGGGCGTGGCCGAGGAGAGGAAGATTCTGGAGAGAAGCAAAACTTTACTTGAAAATACGCTTAGTTAAATTAACTAAGAATTTCAGTGTGGAAATTGTCACTTAAGTTTTTTTTAAGTAAATATGCAATGTTTTTTTTTTTTTTTCATTGTACCTCCTAATAAAAGTTCCTGCAAGTCAGATTTAGTCTCACCTCCCAATCAGGGACTAAATCTGGTTCCAGGAACTTTACCTGGAGCCGTGTTGTTTCCAATAGAAGCGACGCCAAAACCCACGAAACAGCCCTCATGGCATGCCTTTGCTAAGCTCTTACAGTTGAAAAGGGCCAATACACTAAAAGGTATAAAGTAATTATAGGTGAATTAAAGCTTGAACTTATCAAATAAAATGGATTAAATACGAGACATCTTGAAGGTATGCTAGAATTCTTCCTGCCCTGCATGCTTCTCCATGTGGGAGGAATGAAAAGAAATTAAAGTAACGTCCTGAATATGATTGTCACCATCTGTCCTCCGTCTTGAGAGACTTTTCAGTTTTCTATAGCGTGACAGTGGCTGCAAACAGATCGTGATGTTGACATCATGAGGAGTAACCCACTTTAACTCGAGTGTGTTACTTAACGGCCTCGGTCAAAGACGTCAGCCCTGACCTCATTCCAGGTAAAAGTCATCTCTGCGATTCCTCGCGCACAAATCCACATCACGTCCCGCAGATGCACTCCTGCCTTCCAATCTGCGAATCTATATCACACACCCACTCAATAACAATGTCCCAGAAACATTTAGGATGCAACAAGTCAATATCGGAAATGCACTTATGTTCAAACTGGGCCATGAATGCACCACAGGAGACAGGCAGGGAATCTATTTTTTGTGTTGTTTCTCTCTTTCTCCCCCGGGGTCCTGCAGCCTATTTCTCTGTCATTTCCAAACCCTCTGTCCTCTCGTCTTTGAATTCCCGTTTCATTTCCTTGCAGGTCACACAATCTGAGCGATATGTCGGTGTCATCTCCTCGACACGTACAGGTATCTGACCTTGAAGCCGTGACATTTCTCTCAGTCTCTCTCATCTTTCTCTCATGTTTGCTGCCCTCATTGTTCTTCACCACCTTAAATCCAAGAAGTGGCACATGGTTACAGGGTTTTTACATATTTTCTTAACCTTAACTTTCAGAAAATGTGCATTTATCAGTGACTGCGATAATGAAATTGACTGTTAGATGGATTATTGATTGGGATGTCTCTGTCTGTCACGATGTCTTAGTCGATATCTCTGGTCTGATTTTGTTGAAATTCGGAGGGATGATGCATCTTTACGCTGCATTTCACCGCGTAAAAACTCAACAAAACAGAAACACTGATTGGATGGGGACGCCCTGTATTTTGAAAATGTGTATTTTGCAAATTTGAAAGGCAATAATTGCTACACCACTGGTTGAATTTGGATGAAATTTGAATGGATGATGCATTCTGGCACTGTGTTCTGGCATTAAAGGGAAAAACAAATCAAAAACTGAAAAGTCCTATTCTGTAAGTCATACTGACACAAAACTGGTTATACATGTCCAGGTTTTCTTACAAATTGCGCTAACTGGCCTCACGACCCAGCTAGAGGTGAAGTTCAAAATTTTAAATTGTATCTCATACACTGCTGGTCTGATTTTTATAACACGAGAAGCTGTGTTCACTAAAGCCTTTTGTCCTGAAGCCAGTGAATTATTGTGTTTTTGTTTTCATGAACGCTGCATATTAAACTGCCTCGAACAACACCAGGAGCACAAAAACACACTGAGCTCTGTCCCTGCACCACGTGCTGGGTGCTTGGCTGCTGTTTTATGGTTTTGATCAAATGCGTCACTGTTTACCGAGCTGTCCAATCAAAATGGAGAAAGGGCGGGACAAAACCATTAGGACCATACGTTCTATCCTACAATATCTGCTAATAAAACTGATAAATTCTGCATTTTTAACAAATAAACTATATATATTCTGTATCACAGCAACCAAAAAGTCAAAAACTAGAAAACCAAAAGAGGAAAGAGAAAATTGCACATCCAATATTAAGTTTTCAGGAGAGTGCCTGGTATTTTCAGTTGGGGAAAAACACTTTGACGGACACATCCCATAATCCCACTTTGGCTTGCTCAAAGTTTCAAAGTTTCAAAGTTGTCACATGCACCAGCTGCCTGGTTTTAATGAAACTTGGTAGACTTACTTTGTTACTAATTGGCCCGAGGGGGGCCTGAGTCATTTATGGGGGACGGCACGTTTACTTGTTGTTGTTTACATTTGACTAAATAAGCCAACAACATCACCGGTCCTTAATTACACTCACAGTCTGTCTCAGGGGCCGGAGATGTGCAAAACTGTGCAGACTTCCTCAGTATTTTTGTTTTTAAGTTACTTTTTAAGACGTGGACGCTTTAAAAAAACATTTAGCAAAACTTTCCATTGTTTGCAGCTCCGGGAGGGAACTCCGATTTTAATTGCTCTGTCTACGTGTTCTTGTGTGTTTTGACTTCACTGCGTGACTTCATTAACAGTAACAGTCGCACGAGAACAGTCCATTCAACTCGCTGTGTGGGTGTGATGTTATGTATCTCTGAATGTGTGCCTGCGTGTGTGTGTGTGTGTGTGTGTGTGTGGGTGGGTGGGTGGTTTGGATGCAATAATACCACCGGTGGCATTTCTGCAGGTGCTCGTTTGGATTTCTGTGCACGTGCGTTTTCCATCTCTTGGCAATTGAGTTTGGTTTGCTCTGTGCACGTGTCGCTCAGTCTGATGCTCTTCACTCTGACATCGGATTATCCAGAATTGATACGTCTCATCCTGTGACAGACTGTGGCTTTCTTTTTCCAATTCTGCTTCCATTAGCTCCCTGTTTGCACTCACTTCTTCCTGCTGCATCAGGGAACCAGAGGCTGTAAATCCAACACATTCTGGCATGCTGGTTTCATACTGGCTTTAGGAAAGATGTGGCTCAAAACAGAAGAAAACGCGAATCCCAACTAACACGGTGATAGGCAAAGAAATATTAATATTTTTTCTCTCTAAATTCACACTGTTGAGTACTGCTATGGGTAGATTATGTATTGTGCATCATTTGCATTATTACTTTATACTTTTATATCATCTATCTATCAATGAATCTCTATCTATGGATGAATGCATATGCATGATGATGGAATGTCAGAATGGAATGTTCATTCATCATCACATCATCACATCATCTGCATCATCTTCATCCGTTCCATTGCCCACACATTCATTCATCTATTTTTTATTCAGTCATTCATTCACACAGTGACTCAGGAGGAGCCGAGGCTGCAGAAGCAGCTCTGATATCTGCCCTCCTCTATTTCCCTCTTTGTATGGGAGAGAGCGTCACGTTAAACTACCATAAGTTAAACTACCAGGAGAGAGCATCATAAGTTAAACCTGGTAGTTTAACTTATTATTTAAACCAGGGGTTCCCAGCACATTTTCTCACATCAAACACCCCAAAATAGATGCAAAATAGAGCAAAGACTCAATATAAGAGGATTCTGACCTGAAGAATCACTCTGAGATTCCAAACTAGGATGATTAGAAATTTTATATTGCACAGATACATTCCTTTGTTGTTCTAACTTCCAGGGAATGCCATAAAAGTAAAATTAATCTATTCTTCCTTGTGCTGAGGACCCCGTGTGACTCCCTTGGGGGCCTCTGGTGGTCCCCTGACCACAGTTTGGGAATCACTGACTTAAATAATCAATTAAATAAACCTGTGACTTTCCTAACAACCTCAACAACCCAAGGTTATGTGAAACTCGCACAAAGAGTAAGTTACATTTTCAAAAAAAAGAAAACTAGGGCAGGCAAAGCAATAGAACAGTCTGGTAAAAGGCTAATATTTGATCATGCAAAGTACTGTAATAATAATTCTGTTTGACATTTGCTTTCTGGCTTGGGAACAAATTGTCGCTGGCTGGCTCCGTCCTTCACTGGCTGAGAAGTTGAAAACATGAATAGATGGATCAGTGGGGAACTTTTTGTTCCAGAGCAGAGAACGGGCCGGGGAGCAGACGTTTCAGCGTCTGCTGAAGTAATCGCTGAGTCATTTGGTATTGATCAGGAAACTATTAAAGAATTGACTGAACATTTAATTGTTGCTGTGCTTACTAGAAAGCATACACACTTGCAGCATTACTTCTCTGTCCACTCTTCAATTAAACGTATGTCTGGATCACAAAGCATCACTTAAAGAGTAAAGAATCAAACAATAAATGATAAAGAATAAAATTCAAACAAGTGATAAAGAAAGCAAAAGAAAAATTGACATATTGAAAAAATATAAGCTGTGCGCATAATTGATTGATAAAGAAAAGGGAAAGGGAATAGAACAGAACAAAACAAAACAGGATAGAATAGAATAAGACCAAGCAGAATAGTATAGAATAAAACAGAATAAAGCAGAGTGAAGCATAAAAGAATAGAGCATAAAACAATAGAATAAAACAGAACATAATAGAACAGAATGGAATAGATGGAATAGATTATAGAACTGAACAGAACAAAATAGAACAAAACAGACAAGGATATTATAGATTATAGCAGAATAGACACTACTTTCACATTCGCAGGCCCTCACTGAGGCAGTAACTAGACACCAAACAAGCAAGGAAACATTATACTACCAAATTTTGGCTTGCGGTCGGACGTGATGTTCTCTGTCTCATGAACACACAGACACACAGAACAGCCTGTAGAGGAACCAGAGGCAGCGAAGGACCTGCCTCTGTTTCCATCAGCCATCCCAGACCCTAACCCTAACACACAGATCCATGTGTTCAGGCAGAGGGGTCAACAAACTAAACCTTAACTTCTCCAACCCTGCCAGTCCCATCTGTGGGTTCATCATCACAAATACATGCTGCACAGCCAAGCTTTGTTCAAACCAACACAACTTTATTGTAAATTGTAGCGGAGATCCCAAGGTTTCCAAAAATCCCAAATCTGTCCTGCTGAATTCCAGGGAAATGTGTATAAAATGATGCACAAGACATGTAGATATTTCCTATTTGATGTAATGCTGCAGCCATAAAACAATGGCATCTTGGCTTTGAATATTTCACTCAATATAAGTGTGATGGAGCTTCAATGAAGCTGCAACCAGCAGAAACACAATATGGATGGACACTGACCTATAATATGGATTTTTTTTTTCTAACTTCCTCTTTCCTTAAGCTACTTAAGGGGAAATTTAAGGGAGATTGGAGTTCAAGGGGTTAAGGAATGGCAAAGTCCTTGGATCTGATCTCATTTACTGCCAAAAATTTGAGATATACTTAAAGGGACAATCCAAGGGGGATTTTGTAGCAGCCGTGATTCGTGACCCAGGCGAGCATCCAGAATAGCAGCAAAGAAATCTTAAGACCTCTTCAAATCACTCAGTCCGAGGAGTAAGTACAGCGAACGATAGCATTTCAAGGTTTCATCAACCCATTTCAGCCTGAGCCCTCTCAACACTGGGGACAAGCTTGTCTTCAGGAGTGGCCATGCCATAAAAGGTGAGCTGTGATGTGCTGAATGCTCTGAAGAGCGACCAAACTCAGAAAGAAGAATTCATCCGTGATCGACCTCTTACATAAGGAAGTCCCCTTTATTTGAACCTATCAAAAGGAACAAATCTATGAAAATGTCTTCGACCATGCCGGAAAGGAAGCTTGTGGCATTTTCCTGTCAGATCTTCATCAAATCACAGCTACAAAACAGCATCTCTGACCTGATGTGCTATTCCCCGACTCTGACACCATAATCCATCTCAACAGTTGATTGCTTCTTTGCAAAAATCAACAAAGCACAAGAGATTAGCCACATGAACACACAGCTCCCTTCTCCTAGCCAGTTAGCCCTGACCAGGACCATCAGACTACATGTCATTGTCCTGGATCGCTAGCCTTGTGAAGCACCCATTTCAGGCTTTGAGGGCTAATAAAGTTACTTAACTGACCAGTTTTGAAAAAGTGAACTCACCGGATGCAATCTGAAATTGTCCACTACATGTCAGGTGACTTTACATCGTTGTAAGGTGAACAAAAACACAACTTATTCCCATCGGAGTCAGGTCTATTTACATTCAACTCAATGCAACCCATGTAAAATCCAAGATGGAGACCGTTTTCTTCTTCTCTCCCCAAATGGAAAACTGCTTTGAAGCATCCTGCTCAGTGCTGCCACTGGTGGCCGGAAGCCGTATTGCAACTATCACATCCATGACAATGACATTAATTGTGGAAACTCCTCTGAGGATATGATCCGTGAAATAGACATTAATTTAATTAAAATACTGGAAATGGTCTCCTGGCAGCGCTGAGTGCGATGCTGCAAAGTAGCATTCCATTTGGGGGGGAGAAGAAGAAAACGGTGCCCATCTTGGATTTTACATGGGTTGTATGTAAATAACTGTGACCTCGTCATTCTACATGGATGGTGTGCCTCAGAAAATTAAGACTGTATCAGAGTGCATCTTCAGAAGTCTTCCTGCTGCAGCTCAAACAGTATTCGGCACAAACACCTATGTTGGCTGTCTTAATTCACCAAAATTAGCTGGAACGTACAGGTGTAAAGTTAATAGTCTGCATGTTCATTTACTTGCAGATTGGAGACCTTGCCTCACAAAAGGCGAAAATAATAATAAAAAACACTCATTTATTTAATTCTTGAGCACTGCAGCTCTCCAAATAAGATGGAAGAGGTCCTCCGAGGGCCTGGTATTTTAATAGAGGCTGGTCAAGTTTTCAAGATAGCATCTCATGCTGGAGTGACGTCAAAAGAACGCGCTCAAACATCATTTGCATGAATTATTATAAAACAGAATGCCTCACATCAAAACTGCCAGGCTGAAAGAGGCTGAAAAGTTTCCTTAAATCCCATGTCGGTGGCACTCCCGTCAGTCTGGACAGCTTTGATGAGCTCAAGCAGACAAGCCTGAGATGTGACGACTGAAATATTAAAAAACAGAGAGACTGATGGAGAAATAGAAAGAGACATGGCCGAGAAACAGGAATGTTCTTTGGGATTTTTTTCAAGGAATGGACAGCATAAAGTTACCCGCTCCAATCCAGAAAAATAAATAAATAAATAAAAATTCCTGCCCTCAGTCCCACTGTTGTCAGCCTGTTGATGTGCCTAAAAATAAAAGGTCAAGCTAAAAAGAGAAACCAGGTCATTAAACTTGTCGTCTCTCACCAAAGGCACTGTAATTGGCCCATGCTTCTTTAATGAGCCATGACCACATTTCTTTGGCGACACACGTGCTACGTTGCCACGGTAACGGTGGCCACAGCGATGGTTCTAATTGTGACAGCGATTCCTGGCTTTAAGGAATACGTGATGTTTTGAGGTGAGGTGTGAGGCTTTGAATGTGTGTAACATGTTGGAGAAAGACAAAGCTTTGTGTTTGTATTTTCTTGACGTTAAGATTTTAGCTGAGCAGACGGATATGTGGACGTCTTTTGCACGCTAACTTTTAGTTCAACTTTCTTTACATCTGAAGAACAGAGGGGTGGATGCCATGAAATCATTGTTGTGCTTTTGCCTTTCAAATCAAGGTTTGCTCTGTTATCATCCAAGCAATGATCTGAGGTTTTATTTTACAGCACACACTATTGTGTCTTATTATTTCCAGCAAAATGTTGCAAAGAGAAGTTTGTGTGAGCAAGCTCTCTTTATTTCTGTTAAATGTTTATTTATTTTATTGTTTTTTAACAAAAGGGGCAGGTGATATAAGATTTTCTTTCTCCTCCTATTTTTTTTTTTGCTCATGATGTGTTGATTCATTCATGAGAATTCAGATGAAGTATATAGGTGTTTTGGTCTTAAAATGTACACTGAAGTGAATGAAATTAAAGATATATGAATGAATAAACCTATAAATGGTTAATACATGAAGGGAGACTTCTATGAGGACTACAATTTTATGTTGACCAATAAAAGTTTACCACACACACACGAACCAAAATGAAAAATGAAGCATGATGTGATATTTATTTATTTATTTATTTTGGGTCAAGATTGTTTTTTCATTATAGTTCTTCAACAGTAAATCAGATTGGGTTAGTATTTAGTCTGAATATTTCACACTTAACTAACTTTTTCGAATGCAAATCAAGTCTCCTGTGAAGTTAAATGGGTTCATGGTTTTGGGTCACATGTTCACTATATTCATACATGCAGCAGATGTTGGTAACAGAAGGAAGGAAATGCTGGAGGAAGAGGATCCAGTTGTCGTTGGAGTGTCCTGTACCCGTTGATCTGTCACAGCCAGAC
>OMKZ01032028.1:2867-25112 GCA_900302535.1 Neoniphon sammara | reverse complement strand
GCTTAGCTCCGTCACACACTCACACACACCAGCATGCGATCTCACATCGAGTCACCACAGCCTGCTATAAGAGGGTGCGAAAGACACCAGACTCACTCTGCATGTGAGGATGACACACACACACACACACACACACACACACACACACACACACACACACACACACACACACACACACACACACACACACAAGCGCTCAGTCACACACACAAACAGCAACATACATTCACTCACTGAGTGACACCCCCACAGTGAAACACAATACACTGATGTTCAGGACAGCACAGGCAGAGTGGCTGCTGCATGGGAAGCGGCGTGGGGGGAACGCAGAGGCCTGACAAACAACATGATGTGCTGTGAGGCTGAATGATGCTGGATTGTGCTGATAGGTCTCGGGGACAGGAGCCTGATGAAGAGCAGGGCTTCTATTGTTAGACCTCAGAGCACAATGTCTCAACATGATGCTTCTCTGTGTCTGTGTGGAGTGCAACGTAATTACTGGCATGACACAGTATGGGCATTTAATTGCACATCTTTCCAGCTGTTGTTTTTGGCAGTGAGGACATTGAAACACTTGAACTTTGCAAATTTTTCTATTTAAAGGAGCTTGATTGATGAAATTTGCAGACATGGTTTCATCTTTTTACTACCTTTTGACTAGAGTGGCATTTAATTTGCAAAAATAATAGCAGTTTAGATGCATACCTCTGTTTGTGTTGCCTAATTTCAGATGATGAACAAAAAAGAGACCCTATAAGATGCCTATGGTCAGACTAATATATTAACCGGTGAACAGGTGGATAGAGACAGAGAGAGAGAATTGCCACGCATATGCTCACAGCATCATTTATAAATCAAAGGAGTGTCAACAGTGAAGCCACTTAATTATCTTAACCTAGTTCACCAACTCTCAGGCACAGACAGTAATAGGAAGAATTTTGGTGAATAACATAGTATTACTTCATTCTGAAAAAAATAAAAATAAATAAAACTGCATGTAGGGAATCTAATGTATGAGTTCAGCAGCACGTAAAGCTGGGTGATATGCATTTTGACGCGACCGAGATCAATAGCCTTTACCTTCATTATTACCCACCTGCCACCCCCTCCCTTGCCAGCCTCCCTCCCCCCGAACCTCTGCCGGGGTTTCGGCGCTGGCGAAGGGAGGAGCGGCGTGATGTGTGATGATGTGTGTCGAGACAAGAGGCTCACATCCAGTGGTTCGCGGTCTTGGAGGAGGGAAGAGGCGAAGGTGCAGCGCGGCAGATTAAATATGAAGACCCGAGCATCGACTGTATAAGAGAAATGCATCCAGTAGTTGCTTTTTCTCCATTTGATTTCCAGCAACCCTTAATCCACAGCATGGGGAATAACCTGTCATGTGTTGCTTCTCGGTCCACATCATGAACAGCGCACATGTATGTCAACTCAGAAGAAATGCCTCACCTCACCTAAGTGATCTTTATTTTCTTTCCCTCGGATATTTTTTTTTTCCTCTCTAGGTCGGATCGCCTTACCTTTTATCCCCTTGGCTATTAACTGAATGGCTACCATGACCCATAAGCATTTAAACCTGCAAACCATGAAGAAAATTCCTCGTCTGTTGTTTACGCGTCCTCTCAACATAATTAGACTCCGTAATTAGACTGGCATCGTGGTTGAAAATCCGTATTTCTGAAACAATGCAAAGACCTTGAAGTATTGCAGGACCTTGGCGTAAAGGGTAAGATAATTTTATACGGTTTCAGTAATTCATTTAATATATTTTCAACAAAATCCAGTAATACTCAGTCATACTGCACATACAGTCTATGTAAACTTTAGATTGCTAGATGGCATAGCCATCACGTTAATGTTGACTTTCACCTAGCCTCTCTTCATTTGAACTGTATGTTCCTGATGATGAATGAAAGGGGTGATTGGATTGCTGCTAAATAATCAAATGCTAATCCCCAGTGGCCTTGCATGAATGAAGCAGCTGCGATGATGCCCTTGTACACATATTACCATCAGACTAAGCAAGAAGAAAAATCAACATCTTTGATTCCGATTAATCATGTTGATTTTTTTTTGATCTGACGTCAGCGGATATCCAATTGGCGATGCTTCCCTCTTTTTACAAAGGGCACATCACAGAGTTCATGCATTTCAATTACAGTAGCCAAGTTCATTTTACAGAGCAGCATTCCAATTTAATTTTCAACAGACCTCTCCCATCTTGTGGGACATCTTTCCACCTGTCGGATAATATATAGACTACAGCTGTAGCTACTGTAAGTGCCACTCAGATGCCAGCTTCAACCTGACCACTCACTGGCATAGAGCCCAGTGTTTTCCATTTGTAAGTTATGTTATCAGATAGGATATTATTGTAATGTGTCAACACACGGCCTGATGTGTGATTTGAAGGAGTAGCAGAGTCGCAATGATGAATGTTCAGGGGTCTAGCCCATTGATGGATTGCACAAACTCTCTTGGGGAGGGAACTGGGCTACCCTTTTTGATGATTAGATAGCTGTCCAGTGATAGTTTAGTGCACAGAACAAGTGTAATGAGTAGGGCACCTTGTCAGGGGCACAATTTCATTTCTGTCATTGTGTCCACAACAACCTCAGTACCAGCTGTCATGTATTGTCTTTTTCAGATAAAGGCGTTTTGACACTGTGAATCTTGGGACCAGTTTAGTTCGACATTGCCATGGGGAATAGTCTCAGCTGAAACACAGGGACAAAAGACAAAAGACAAGAACGTGAGAGAAGCCTTGAGGTGAAGACATGGTCATCACTGACAGGAGCTCTAGCACTCCTGTACCTAAAAAAGACCTAACGAAGAAGAAGAGGAGAAAGTCTCGCCCTCATGGCCTGCCCTCTCCGGCACTGTGCTGTGCCTGTGGCCTATGCATCATGTTAGCTGGAATCAACATCACCCTGGTGGGGGCGTTTGCCTTCAGCACACTGGTGCCTTCTGCCAACCCCCCCATCATCATTGGACCTATCCTGCTGCTGGTGGCCTTTTCCTTTTTTGGGGCCTGTTGTGTGTGCAGTCGCCTTCCGCCTGCCCAGAATTCACGTAGGTCAAAGGTGGGTGGGAGGGGCACTGGGCTGATGGGACATGGCGGGTTGGCCGGAGGGGCGGCCTTCGAAATAGAGACCAGTGAACACACATTGCAGGATACCACAGCTGTGCAGCTCAGCCCCACACCCTCCCCCGGATCATCCCGGGCATCCAGCCCAGAGAGGGAGGCTCCTCCTGACGCGGCCCCGCCTGGGACCTGCAAGCTTTTCACCATGGAGACCAACGGCCCTTCTTCTGTTTCTACCACCGCAGTTTACTCAGCCTCCACGGCAGCAGGAGGGGAGGTGAGGCTCAACCTGCCTCGTGAGGAAGTGGTCACCTAGCAGGGCCGAACATGGCACGTCCCTGTGGGAAACTCTTCCAAGGCTGGTGTGCTAGAAGTGTAAATATCATTCTGGCTCGCTAAGAGTGATTGTGTTCACCGATTTCCATAGTGCCATTCCTCTGGTTGTGACAAGTTTGCAACAATATGTGTTTGATTTTGTTGCTGTACAGCCAGCCAGTAGTTAGCATGCAATGTTGATGAAGCATCCAAGTATTTGTGGATCATAGTTTTTGGAACTCAAATTCCTACCTCCCTCGTGCTGTTTTCCTACAGGTCTTTGTTTTTAACTTGGGGCATTATGAGCAGTTTCTATGTAGAGGTCACAAGAAAGTGGCTGAAACTATAACCCGTATCTCTCACATTTACTCTGGCTAAATGGAAATCTGAAAAATCTAAACAAAATGTCACCTGACCTCTCAGCAGCAATTCGAGGCGATGTGAAAGAGCAGTGATGAAAACCAAATTTGAAATATATGTAGTGACATTTGGCATTTTGTGTGCCATCCTCAGAGCTGAACTTGTTTTGGGAAAAGAACATTATAGGTCATGGGGGTCCCAAAGCAATATTATCTCACTTGGCATACTACTGAAGTTAAATTCTTGGCATTTATAGTTCTTGTTTTGTTCTTATGAACTAATCATAGATCAGTGATGAAACAATTATAATTGCCTACAGCTCCTACATTTGAATGATGGTATGTTGTATACTGTGGTATATTTACACGTGACTGTACAATGTAGGATCATCACTGTGGTTTGATAAGCTTAAGCCTTTGTAAAATTACCACACCAACATTGGCACTGTGAATATTATGTTTTGGCCCCCATGCTAGAAAGCCTTATTTAGAGTTTATATGTACATGTTAAGGCTCCTACAAATCACCGGTTTAAAATGTTACTTTCAGAGTAGTTTACTTCCTGTTGCTATAGATATTCAGTAATTCCATTACATTGTAATGCAGTTAAGTGTTTTTTCACTATAATGCAAGCAAGACTTACCTCACAATAAGGTATGTAACTGGGAAATATGTTTTTGTTGCACTGTTACTTGCAGTGTGACTTCACAGAGGAAGAGCATGTTGTACAAATGTGACCATTCAAATTGAACAGTATTCAGTACCACTGTCACAGCATACATGAAAGATAGATGTTTGCATGGTGTGTATCTCAGTACTACCACATCAGTGTACTGTATTTGGATGACAGCCAAAAAACCTTTCTCTTAAAACGTAACTTTTCATGTTTGATATGGCATGTCGAGCTGTTTTAAATGGAGATTTCAAGAGGAGACATTTTGACTTTGTGTGCTGAGGTCCTTATTGTGCAGAAGTTACATTGGAAATAGTAGGATACAGGCCAGCTGAGATATTTGATATAGTTAAAATGTTCAGATTCTGTCAGTAAGTTTATATGTAGAATATGTTCCCCATCACTGTGACGTCTCCTCATCAGATTTAAACTTGATTGGGTAAGAAACGACATTTAAGCTCTGATTTCCTTTTAAAGGATTGTTGCCTTAGACTGAGATATCAGGATCAAACTAATGAGGGCTATTTGAAGGTGCACAATGGCATTTTCTGCAGAAAACCTAGTTGGGCTCTGGTTTTCTATTCCATATTGCTAGGGAAGCTCCACCATTATTTTTGTATATATACCCACTCATCACAGACTTTATATAAGACCCTGCTGTTTGGTGACACACACATGATGCAAATGGATTACATTTTATCAGATAACTCTGTGGGGTGGGACGGCGTACCAGTCGGCTTTATTTCAGGACAGGAGTGTTCGCCAAAAAATGTGGAATCAAAGGAAATTCTTTATTGTTAAGAAATAAGCTTGCGTCTTAACAATAAATAAGTGTTGCAGTTTGTTCTGGGGAATTGCTGCCCTTCCCTTCCTTGGGATTTCCTTTGGATTACATTTTATATCACAAATTC
Source organism: Neoniphon sammara (assembly GCA_900302535.1). Lineage (NCBI taxonomy): Eukaryota > Metazoa > Chordata > Actinopteri > Holocentriformes > Holocentridae > Neoniphon > Neoniphon sammara. The sequence continues at coordinate 19,772 of OMKZ01032028.1, read as the reverse complement.
AAGAGTTTTTGATCATCAATTTGCTCATGTCCTAGTGAATATCTGCCGATGACAGATTATCAGTAGCTGATCAGATCATTCCCATATTACCCTTCATTACTTGGTACATGCGTTTTTCCTAAAAAGGGCCATTTTGCTGTTAAAACTTACTCTTAAGTGAATTAATACAGCACTTACAAAGCATCTGAAACATGGAAAGGAATGACTATTTTTGTGAACATTATGATTTTATTGTCTTTTTTTTTATATAGTACCAAATCCAAATGTGAATATTTCAAAAGGCTGAATAAAAAGGCTCTTTCAGTTCAACAAGAAGCTGCTCCTTACATATGCATGATGTGACAGCATGTTCTTGCTGCATTGCATTTTGTGTCATTATGAAGTGAAATGAATAAAAATGTCCAGCTGGACTTGTCATACATTAAATATTTAAATAACTTCAGCGTGATCTTGAAGTAACAATTTTTGCTCTGAGCATGACTGAGCATCAGGCTTACATGTTACAAGATGGGGTGAGTAAGGATTCTTTCACAGCAGTTTTATACAAAAACAAAGCATAAAACAGATTTTTTTTTTCCCCCAGTGAGAGAGGGAAGGTGTTGTCCTAAGCACAGTTTGGGACTTCATGTATTTTAGTGATTCTGACTATGCTGAACCAGCCCCTTGTGCACCTCTGAAGCAGTGCTCTTGCCAGTTTCACAGCCCTACGCTCTGATTCCTATCTCATAACACCATGTCAAGGTGCCCTTGAGCAAGGCACTTATTCACCAGCTGCTCCAGAAAAGCAGAGGTCCCTCTGATCGTGTGTCAGGGTGCAGGGTCAGACTTATTGCCGCTAGAGGATGCTATTGGCACATCTATGACTTTCAGTAAAGTTATGTAAAGAAGTGACTGTTGTTTTAGATGGAGCCAGTAGATGTCAGCAGATCATAACAAGCTGCTGTTGGCTATTGTTGAGGCTGCAGAAAACAAATGTGACAGAAAATTAGATTATATTTAAGTGAATTTCATAACATTTTTGAGTGCAAATGAAATACTGTCATATAAAGTTAAAAGAACCTGTCTTCTCAAGGCAATGTTTTGATTTTTCATGAGGTAAACCTGTTGTATTTTAACCCCTTGGAATAGATCCAACCCACAACATATGTCTATGTACAGTATATACAAACATGCATAAAACTGGTGCTATGTTACAGCTGGGAATGACTGTGTGAGTCACCATGGAAATGATATGTCATACATGTAAAATCCCAACATTTATGAAGTGACAGCATGTTTCTAAAAGCACACTCACACCTGATGTAAAAATGTAATGGACAGTTCTTATTGGCAATCTCAACTGAAAGCACAAATTACATCGGTAATATGAGAATTTTGCAATATCCATGATGCTGATAAAGCACCCTTGTGTTTCAGAGATGATGAAAGCTTGGATCTTGAGTGTCCTACTTTCTGGGCCAGCTCACTACTGATGAAGTGGCCTCAAGATCTCTTTGTATCCGAGAGGCTTCAAAACTACTTACTTTCAATTTCACAGTTCAATTTTTTAAAGGATCACATTTAAAGTGCCATTGTAGGCTCTAAATCGACAGCGACTTGGTGGGTGAGCAGTGATAAAAAAATGGGAAAAGTGAAGGATTGAAGGAAGGATTTAACATTTCAAACAGTTCAACCTCAACTATACATTGATTGTTAAGGGGCAAGGGACTATAATGTGTAGATTATCACTGGCATGTGATGATAAAAGACCCAGATATTATATGTATGTTTTAATCTGCTTTCATAAGATGTAGCAAATCAACAATAACATGATACTGTTTGTACCTGACTTATTTCCCTAAGCAATCTCTTACCATGGATTTTTGCATGGGTGTTAGAAATAATACGGTAAAGACTGGCAGCAGGAGTTTGAAGCACCATACGGTGCTTTGAAGTCGGTTTCTGTCACTAAGTGAGCCAGGCAGGGAACTCAGCCAAGACATTGAGGCTGTCACATGTAGTCTGAGATAATGAGATTTTCAGGAAATCAGGTTGAAATAGCTTTATAGGGAATACCACTGCTCACCCAGGCAGAGAATTTTGCTTTAGTGCTGGAAGTATCAGGACTGTCTGTAAAGGGGACGATCCACTTTGTGATTCAGTTAATATTTGGGGGAAAACATGAAAATTACCAAACTCTGTGCGCCCACTCACACGGCAGATTTTAACCCCTGCCAGGTTTTTGTTGCAGGATCGATGCGGGATCAGATTTCCCATGGGGCCACTGGACAAACATTTCTGCTTCCTGTATCATCTACTTGTTGTCCTTGAGTGAAGAGGCTCATAAACCACATGAAGTATTCAGCCAGCTGGAGGTTCATGCGGTACAGGATTTACTGCCAATTCAGAGGTGAACAGGTTTGCAGGTAGGTTGTGCCCTGCAGAGAATATTTACATGTTTATGCTCCCATTCACGGCTTGGTGAGCAAAGGTCAGGGCGAAGGATCATGGTCTACAGCTGTAGTTTGCCTTGCTTGGCATTAACGAAACACTTACACATGAATACAAAGGGACCAAATAAGGGAACCCATCCTCTGACCCTTGGACCTGAATGTATCTCACTGTGTCCTGAGAAAGTAATGTTTTTAATTTTGTTACATAAAAATCATATAACTGAAAAAAGATGCAATTTCCACAAAGGAGAGTTATCTAATGCTTTCCAGACATTGGGAGACAATCAAAAGACCACTTTCTCTTGGCATGCCCATGCATGTAATGCTCTAAAAGTAGTTTTTACCATCTCATAGTACAAGAATTTAGATTTCCTTCTTGATAAATTTAAGTTAATTTGATATCACCAAAAGTCCTTGGATAGCTCAACAACTGTGCTGAGAAAGCTCAGCCTATTTGACATCAAATACTGGTCACTGATGAACCTACCCTCAGCAGACATCAAGCAGACTTTGCCCTGGAATTATCACAGCAGCCTTCAGAATTACTCTGCAAAATATTGTCTTTTGTTGTTTACCAGCAAAACAGCAAGGACAATTCAGAGCAACACATTAAATGACTGCAAGAGGAGCTTTAAGGGACAAAACGTGTAATGAGGCACAAATATGCTGCAAGCATTTGTTTCATAAGAGGGACAGCAAACATTGACTTCTACCGCTGTGTGAGTCCAGGTCTCTTTCATAATATTTGCTTGTAGCATCCATATTCATTACATACAGGGTCACTTACCATATCAGCAGGTTCACTTCAGCACTACTGTGTGGTACTTCAAAACTAAACTGCTGGTATGTCAAACAGAGTTTTTGTAACAATGCTCCTGTATTTTGACCGATAGCATGCAGGAAAAATGATTGAGACTGATGGGATGTTAGTGATAAAATGCAAAATAAAATGCATGACAAAATGCAAATAAGTGATGACAATCGCTCAAAGGTCTGGAAATTAGGGGTGCAAGGATTTTGCCACACAAAGGGAGGCTCAAACGTGCTCAGCTAACCTTAGATAAAGCCATCACGTCTTCTTGCATGTCATGGTGAGATGTCGCACTCTGACAAGCCACTGCTGCACTCACACACACACACACACACACACACACACACACACACACATACACACATACACATACGTAAACATTACACCTGCAATGACAAGTATCCCATCCGCTCTAAACCGGAGCATAGCGGATTCTGATGCCTCTGTACATGTGTGCTTGTTAGTGTGCATGTGCACAGCAGTGTGTGTGTGTGTGTGTGTGTATGTGTGTGAGTGAGAGAGTGAGTGAGTGAGAAAGCTCTCAGTTGAATGAGCCAGGGAGAGGAGGGGGATGGAGAGAGTAATCAAGCTGAAAAGATTAGGGGAAGACGAGCTGCTGAAGATCTATGGGAGCAGACACTGGTTACGTAACTCCTAACCCAGTTTGCTCTGCTTTATAAGACAGACTGGAAGGGAGGAGAGGGATTTACAGGACTGGGATGAATCCTTGTCTTCAGACTGAAATGAGCCAGGCCGTTGGTATTCTGCTTTCATTTTGTACTGTCATGATGCATCAAATCAGTTCACTTGACAAAATTGTGTCAATTTTCTTTTCTTTATTGTGTTTCATTGTTTCTTGGTGTCAAAACAGACGGCAGCAACACATATCTGGCCCAGCCCATTGCAACCCTGCAAGTGAAGCAAAAGACACTGTTTTGATAGGGGTGTTTTGGTTTTCCATGGGTGGGCCTCGTGACTGTGGGATGGTTTATGCTGGGCTCCATGACTGGAGCAGTTTGGGGGCGACATGGAGAAGAAAGCTCCTTACAGATCTTGTGATGAAGATACGGGGGATTTTTGATGGAAACCAATGAGGGTCCAAATAGCGATGCCACAGTGCTCTGAATACCAATGACCACTGACAATTGTTCCTTCACCACTCTTAGCCCCTCCATTCACTCCTATTAAATGGCAGTTTATTCAAGTGGCTTGGCTGTTGCATAACCCCCCTTTTAACAAGTCTATATGTGTGCCCTGGGAGAAGAAAACATACACAATTGTGTATGGAGGGGGGGAGAGGAACAGAGTGCAGATCCGGGGCAATAAAGACAAAAAATTGCCCTCCTCTGACGGTGCAAAATAATAGTGTGACACTGGGAATTGGTTTGTTGGTCATGTGAAGAGAATTAATGTTGCAGCCATCAGATCAATCAGTCTTTCCTATATCCAACCATTAACAAAGCCGATCAATCTGGCCTTCAGTTGCTTTGGTAATGCTCAGCTATCATGCACCCAGGGAATGATTATGCCTGGTTCTCTTTACCTCAGCTCAGTGTCTTTGACCTTTTCTCTGAATGTTATTCTTTGAATGCTGTGAATGTTCACTGTTTATTCTAACTAATCAATACATGGACCAAAAATAGAACAGTGCTGTGCTAATATTTATGAGTGACTAATGGCCAATTGTACAGCAGGGAAGTCCAACAAGCCACGATGATGGTATAAATATTTGCACATGGTGAGTGAATGGTGGACTGTGAGACTTGGTGCAGGGGCTTCACCTATTGTCAATGCATGTAAGAATATCATTAATCTTATGACACGATAATCTATAATGCAAAAAAGGAGATATATTTCAAGTTTAATGACATTAAACTATTCGTTATCATGACAGAACAAAATGTACCAATTTACCATCTTGCGGGGATGTCCTGGGGTACAAAAGGGCTGGTAAACAACATGCTGTACCTCTTGGTTCCAGCAGAGGCCTCCGTCCTCCCAAAGAATTTCAGGGACAATGAATGAGGGAAAAAAACAAAAAAAACATTTTGTCCCCCCCCAAAGCAGACCGCTTCAGACCAGTTTTTGCTTTGTGTTCCACAGGGAGGTGAGGTTGTCATACTCTCTGAAATTCAAGATTAGGTTGCTGTCAACATCACGTGTTGTTGCCGTTATCTTCCTGTACCGCTGTGATCATAACAGCTTTCTCATGTCACTTTGCAATCATTTATTGACAAGTAAATCCATTGTGAGAGACTTATGAGTGATTGAAATGCAACTTACAGGCAGATCCTATAGTGTGTTTTCCCCCAGTTAAGACAACCATACTTGATTGGAATACAGTGTAAATAGTTGCTTAATGTACCTTTGTCCTGGTATGGGTGTTGCATCTTATTTTGTGGCTTTGTAATGCTGTGATGACAGGCTGCCATATGTGGAGAAAGTATCATAGGTAGTTCTGTGCTCATCTATGCACTTTGCAATACACCACTTAAATATATATTGCACGGAGATATGATCAGTAACAGGAGACACTTGTGCAATGACCCTTGATTAAATTGAAGACCTAAGCACCTTGTGTTGCACATCAGGTATTCGCTAAGTCTCCTTTAAATAAATAATGACATGCTGATCCTTGGTGGACTCAGTGTGCCATGACAGAATACCCACCACACAAAAGACGACCAACCAAAAGCACACAACGAGTGGAAGTCCTTTTCCTGCAGGAAGAAAAGGCCTGATTTAGTAGGCCGCTGGTGGACAGTGGCCACCTGTGGAAGAGAGGAAGTCCTTCTCGCTGTGTGTCCGACAGGCCGGTTTTTAACGGAGAACCGGTTTGCCATGGCAGCGGCTGTCAGCGTGCACGGCACTGTGGGGGTGGCCAGTCTGTGTCAGCGCTCATTACCATCCACAATCTCACTGGTTCCCTCATCCAGGAGTCCCTTAGAAACAAATAAAAGGGAGATGCTTTACACTTTAATGACTTTCCCACAGTGGCTCTCCAAAACAACAGCTCCCCTTAAATTGCTGTGCCCTGGCTGAGACTGGAAGAGAGTCCCCACTGCTCAACAGAGGAAGCGAAATACACAGTCCACTGTCTGTCCACTCTGCAAGGCCAGCCAAAAGGGGGGAATAATCAGGCCTTTATGTGGCATGGGGCCTGCAGGGGACAGCCTTGGTATTGTCCCCACAGTCCCCCCTCCCTCACTCGGGCTTGATTGTTCCTCTGTATCCAACACATGGTCACGTTGTGACACCCCCACACCCCGAACTAGGGTTTATGCATCTCCCCCCCTCCCCACACAACCTCTCTCTGCAAGAAAACATCTAATGAACCTACAGATTAGAGACTCTGTAAACAGATGAGACATTCTCTTATTCTCTAATATATCTAATTCCTCCTAAATTCATTCTTCAAGGCACATCAGATAGTTTTGTTTCGTGTCCTTTCTTAGGCAGGTTTCAAAAAGCAAAATTTCAAGAGCTATAATTTTAGTGGATAACTATAATCAAATGGCCACTATGCAAAATGCAAAATGATTTTTGTAGTGGGAGTTATGTAGTTCATTGGAATCAAATGTCATGATTGTGTCTTATTTCCTGAAGCAAGAAGAGTGATGCAAGATTACTGACACTGCCAACCTTATGATGCAAATGGAATGATTTCTGTATCTCTAGTATATCTTCTGGGAACAGGAAAGTGATGTTGATCTGGTCCAATTCAATCTTAACATAGAGAGCTTGTAATAAACACACATTCCACATAGCAGCTTCAGACCACTGCAATGCTGTTTTTAGCTTTGAAGATCAATTTTGATCTTAAAGCCTGTTACATAATCACTGAAATGTATGAGGTGTTTATAATAAGTAGCCTACTGTACAAGGCCGGACCATCTCTCAAACTTCAATCTCCAGGGACTTTTTAAAAATAGATTACCATTTTGTTAAACAAAGCAGTTTGTTTTAGATTGTTTTAAAAACATCAGCAAAAATGCAATGAACTTGTGGTTACACTGCAAAAAATCTCCATCTTAACAAGCCATTTAGCCTCATGTTCAGTGTTAAAAACTCATTTTTCTTGAACCACATGAAAAAATCTGCCAGTGGGATGAGATAATCCCACTTGTTTCAAATGCTAATCAACTTGTTTCCACAATTTTCTAGAATCAACTGTTATTTCTTTGATATTAGTGGGCTGATGTGTTTCAAACAAGAATCAGAGACATTCCCATAGTGTTTTAAATTTATTCATATTGGTCATTTATTAATTGTCACTTTGCAGTTTGACAGCAAGATATTCACAAATCTATTTTGGAAACTTCTAGGAAAACATCCTTACACTGAAATTTTATTAAATTGTAGACTTTAAAAGTTTAACATTGTATATTAAAATAACAGGACAAAAACCAAAATCTGAATGATTCATTGCAAACAATTCCAACCCCTGAGTACTGAGAATGAGAGTGGGGAGTCCCTGCAAAAACAGAGATATTATTGACCACCAAACAGAAATCTGGATTTGCCTTCGCTGTCTTTAGTTAAGCTTTGTCCTTTTCAACTTCTGCATTGTCCTGGTTTGGGGTGACGTCATATCCTTGCCTTGCCCTGGCGATGAGTCAGCCTCAAAACCAACATTATTGTCGCCATTTCATCGTCATGGCTGATGCAATGGCCAGCTATTTGCAAGCTAAGCACGCTAATTTTGCTGTTTGGTTTGAGCCTTTAAAGCTTGGAATAATTCTGTGTCTCAGTTGAATGTCATATCTCTGCAAGATGCTGGCTTACAAGGCCCTGTTAAAATGGATTACAGTCGGTTGTGTTCTGTGTAATAAAACATAATCCCCACTGTAGCTGTCGACACTGTAAATCCTTACTGAGCCAGTTATACCAGTTGCATGCATGTGTGTGTGTGTGTGTGTGTGTGTTTATCTATATTATCAACAGTCATGGGTACAGGCATATTAAGTATGTGTACTGTGGGGGTGTCTCGCTTCACATGTTGACCTTTGTTATAAAACTATAGGGATGTACATGCTGTTGTTGAGACATACATACAATTATGTACTTGTGGAGAAAATTTGTGTTGCATTGCTGAGGTTGAAGATTCAGGCAAATAAAGGCAAAGTCAAATTGTCGGATGCATTTATTAACCCACATACTATTACCTTTATTAAGTAGTAGAGAAAGACTCTTCATCTCGCCTGGTTTTCAGTCTAGTGTCCGTTTTTAATTTGATATATCTGTAAATAGCTGTAAAGGACTAGTGATTTGTTCAGGGTGTTTCCCTATCTTCTGCCCAGTGCATGCTGGGATATGCCTGTGACCCTGAACAAGAGTAAGAAGCAGGTAAACAAAACTGATACCTTGAAACCTAATTTTCCCCTTAAAATTCCCCCTAAGTAGCTTCAAAGTTGGGTTTTTTTTTCATACTCTACCACAGTGTTTTCCTATTCTGTATCTCTTTCAAGTGTGAAATGTGAAATTTTTAATTTGCTGTGCCATTACATCAAATGGGGGTAAAAATCTTGAGGTCTTGTGCATCATTACATTCACATTTCTATGTAATTTAGCATGATATATTTGGGATCTTTATGGCCTCTTGACTTGAATTTAGAGCAAAATTCTGTGGGTTTGTTGTGAATGAATTTGTCATGCATTTTTCTGCATTCTGCTTTCTGATTTCCTTTCACTACTAAAAATATCCGTCTTTGAAATGTTAATAAATTTGTATTTCCCCTGTTCCTACTTGGCAGGTCACTCTCAATATGATATTCACAGTTATCCCAGGACTGCTCTCATCCACATACAATCGAGACTAATAGACAAAGTGGCTTGTGTAATCCTGTTCCCAGAGGTTTATCCATCACCTTAGACAGCATACAATGAATTGAGGCTTACCAGGGACTATTCATTTTCTATTCAAACCAGCTAAAATAGTGCAATCAGTGAGCTGATAAGTTCATTTCCGAACAATAGGCTGTGAACTCAAGCGCCCTCAGCAGACGGGTCACAGCACCGCTCCTGTTTAAGTTTGTTTTGAATAGATGTTACCTGGCAGTGACCCACCTCAAGTTGAACCAACATCAGACCATAATCCTTCTTCCCTTTTTCTGATCTGATTACATTTGTTCACCTCTTGGCATACGAGCCGTTGAAAGAGTGAGACAAAAAGGCAAAGAAAGAGACTCATGAAACTGAAAACCGGACATTATGCTAATGGAGACCGAAGGAAAACAAGGGCCAAGATCCAGACAGACAGCCTAAATGGACCATTGTTATAACACCTGTTCATGCAGAGGTCAGAGGCTTTTTTGGCGATCCTCATGCCTGTAAATGATACTATGCATAGTGCACAATATAATCTGTGTGAATGACTGTATTACTCAGCATAATTATGACTACATTACTATGTTTTACAAAGCTTTACTTATGTGATATTTGCTTTTCTTTGTTTTATTTTTAATTTGACCTTTTTACTTTCCTTTGTGTTGTTAACCTTGTTTTCAATGCAATCGCACTTTGTTACTCATATTAAAATGCGCTAATTAATAAATAATTAGTATTCTTCTTCTTATTGTTATTATTATTACATCACATGGATTTTTCAATATTACCATCACTCAGAGCTTGTTTTTTGGAGGTTTGTGAGATAAGAGATAAGTTTGTGTAGGTGTGATGACTAACTTGTGAAACAAATGCCCAGTGACACTTATCTATGCCCAAAAACAGAGGGCTGGGCTTTAATTTATTTATTTTCTCCCGTTACTGCTCATTTACTTTCTCTTTTTTCCTCTAAATTCCCCCCTCCAAGTTTTTTATCTCACATGAACAGATATCATGCCTAAAGGGGCATCTTACTGTTTTCTAACACAACGGGTATGAACATCACACCAGGTTCACATCTGGCTCCACCAGACAGAAAAAAGCTGACTGCTTGGTGAAGATGCCCAAAAGACAGGCGACACGAGGAAGCAGCTGTTTCCTCCGCATGGCCGGATTCATGACTTTACCACAGCTGACTCATGAAGAAGAAGGTCGCCACTCTTACATCACGCTCGCATACTGCTTATGCAGTAGTCTGACACTGTGGCCACGGTAGTGCTTTTCCCTTATTTAATCATAGGCGTGCACTGCCATAAAAAGAGTAGGCAGAGAGACAGGGAACAGAGGGGGCTGGGACAACTTTGAGTGAGCTGATATCGAAAGCTGCATAGGAATGTGAATTGTAAATTAGTAACTGAAAGAAAATGATGGCCCTGCAGACCAGTCACTGTCAAATGATAATGACAAATTCTGTTAAACTAGATAGGAAGGGAGCTGAAGTGTAAATAAGGATAGAAAAAAAATCAACATTATACAATCAAAATTAAATAACAGACAAAACCTCAACAATAAAGAACATGACAAAATATCAGAAAGAAACATACAAATACAGCATAACAATGCATCTTATTACTAACCTACAATACATCTTGTATACTAACCTAAAATTATATAAAACAATGTACGCATGCTGCATAGTTTATGCCTTTTTATTTTTAAATCCACTTGATTTACAGCTCAAACCAACAAGTTGACACCAGAACAGAATTTGATCACAGCTCAGCTCATACAAGTGGCAAAGGGGCATCAGTTGAAGGCAATTGTGTCATTATTTGCTTGACACGTTGATTTAATTGTATAGGGCATTATGCAGTTTTACATAATCTCTTCATACCAGTCTGAGTACTTTCCTCCTCAGTGGAGATCAAAGGCCTTGTTATATGCCAGGAAAACCATGGCCAGTGTTAATGTCGCTGGCCCTGTGATTGGCATATGGCGTGCCGTGTGACCCAGCCAGCGTGATGGTGAGATCAGCGTAATCAGGATGCCATAAAGAGACACTGCATTCACACAAATAGACAATGGCTGGCTCCTCTGCTTTCAACATACTCCGCATGTCACTGATAAGGATGTTCTGCAGGCCAAAGGGTCACTCCAAACTCTAATGATCATCAATTCGGCCAGAGATTGTTGATGAGCTCACATTTTTTTGAATACATTTCTTACACTTCAATATGTTGCAGCATGAATTGGAAGCCTTCAGTTTTCATTTCATATTCTTGCGCAACATTTTCTTTGGATCTGTGTGATCACGTAGATGAAAGAAATATATACAATCAAGACATCGCCACAAAAAGACATTATATAATGCAGCAGCAATAAAAACTCTTGATGAGGGGGGTGGATCAAGAGGGATTCACACATCTGCTACTAGAGCTTTATGTTCTTGTTGTCAGCAAAGAAAACCAAACAGAAAAAAAGAGATTGTTGAGCAGATCAGTGCATGCGGATTACTTTTTTTGCTGTATGCTTGACTGTGCTTTGTGCAAAGACAGTGCGTAAGCGGTTGTAGAGGAGAGGAGTGTGCAGAGGAGGTCAGGGAGGAGAAGAGCAATTATGCTATTTCTGAAATTCCTCTAGGAGCTGGTCAATGAACCAATCCCTCAGCAGCTTTCATCTCTATCAACGAGAGAGAGCAACTGGCCTCTCTGCAAATACAGTCTGACAATAAAGCTTACATATTGATCTGGTGTGGGGCTATTTTGCACCACAGATTTCAGTCATATTCAAACAGAACAAATGCCTCCAGATTTGTACCTTTTATTCCCTACAAATGTCCTTCCTTCCTACACCTTCCTTAAACTAGGATTTAAACATCCAATTTTTCAGTTTCAACTTCCGGTCTGCACTTGTGACGCTCTACCTGGTTCGGTGTCTACTGGTGCAGAGAGCACCGTCAAAGAGGCTTATAGCCATCAGCTCTTAATGAGGCTTTGCACACTCCAGGCCCCCTGTCAGGAACAATGACCCAGCTGTGTGTGGCCCTTTTTCTCTGTGCTAACACCTGAGTGAACTTTTGTGTCGTAGAACATACCGGAAACCTCAGCTCTGCGAACAGGTCACTGGAAACGAAATGAGTCCTCAGCCGTTTGCATGTAGCACTGCGCGGCGTTATGGCCACAGATGAATTGCGGCTGCTACAGCCCTTATTTACTGCACGGACTGCACTGGGAACACAGGAGAACTCAGGTGTTTCCCAGATTGTTTGTCGGAAGCAGATGAGAACATAGGTTGTTGGGACCCAATAGTACAGAATAGGCCTCATATAATCAAATATAACCTAGTGCATGTTTTCTCACTGTGCAGCACAAGTGATTGAATTTCACAGTTTTTGCAGACTATCAGGCCAGTGTGCTTGAGCAGGCGAGGCTTCTTATGTTTGAAGTTTGAAAGAGGCTTTAGCCAGTCGCCTAATAATGAAGCCATTGAGATCGGACGGGGCTTTTGCACAAACTGAACACACTATGAATAAACAAGCCCCTCTTACATAAACAGCTAGCAAGTTTGGTTCTAATTATCATACAGCAATAAACAATGGACTTCCGACTTCCATTTCATGGTGTCTGAATTGGTTTGGATATTTTCTTATGATGGCTTTGGTCATTTGGTGACATACCCTCATCACTTTGCTTTTTCCTCTGCAAGGATTTTAAATCACATAACATGCAATGTTAAAAAAGCATTAATGGGATTACACAGTTTTAATCTGATAGGGATTTCAATCCACAAAACAGTACTGCCCTGCTGCAAGTCATCATTACAAGAGCCACCAGTAAATAGTTTACCTTGTGTCCAGGGCCAGGTCATCAGTGGTGCTTTGATTGTGTAGGTAACCCTGGGTAAAGTCCTGAAGTGGGGTCATTTGGTTTCCTACAAATAACCTATCACCCCTTTATTGTATTGTTTACGTTAACTCCAGCCTGCCCTTGAAGCTGTGACATGTCAATCATGGGGCACACTTAACGGACAAAGGTTCCTACAGTGGCTGTTTTACACAGAAATACAACCTAACAGATCTTTTGTAGTTTCCTGCTTGACAAATTTGATTGGGAGAAATAAACACTGATCAACATGAAGGAAGTGAAAACAAGCTGATTTTACTATATTAATGTATGTAAACATAATTACTGCTGAAGAGCATTCCACTTGAGTATTTTGGACTCTGTTGTGTCCATCATTGTGCATTCGTTGCAGATTCACCTCCTCCTGTAAGAGGTTGCCTAGCTACAAGAAAACATGATGCAACTTTATCATAGGGTTTACCAAGTTCAAAGTCATTTTCCATAAAGTTAATCATCATCACAGCATGGTTAGCTGACACTACAGAGACAAAAACAGGGCTGGTTTTACTGACATAAATTAAACCTTGTCCTATAATAGAACACCATGTTCTGTGGAGATTACCAATGAAGCTGTTTTTTCTAGTATAGCCCAGGACTTAATCCATGTTTGTAAAAACATTGGCAATGGCGCATATCAAGCCATAAAGCACAAGTGCAGGTAAAACTGGAACCAGTTTAGACCTTGACCTGATCATGGCTACTGTTCAAGACTTTTTCACTCACAGCTCTGAGAACATCAACAGCCTGTTTGTTGGCTTTGTGTTCAAATTTTAATTAAGATGGCTCGGCTAAATGTCTTTGTCAGTGTGTGTGTGCACTGTACTGTAGCTGGGCAGGTCAAATAATAGCGCCTTCAGTCCCTACTCAGTGTTGTACCCCTGAGGGGAGCAATTGGAGGCTGCTAGCCTGACCAAGTCTGGTCAGGCTGGGTGATGTTACACGGAACGCGCCACTGTGTGCCAACTAAATGAACTGGGTCCATGATGAAGGACAATTCCTGTTTTATCCCGCGGTCCCTCTTGACAGCTCTCTCACCACAATTTGCTGCTCTCGACAGACACAGTTCCCACGGTGTAGTGAGCGACCTGGGACACACTGTGTGTTTATTGGTGTAAGACAACACCAGTGTGTGCCTACCTGAAAGTCCATTTAGCAGGGAAGCATGCAAGAAGTGACCGCAAGACTACAGGAGAACAGGGATATGGAAGCCTCAATTTAAACAAATGCTTTTTTAAGGGTTTGCAGAGCTGGTTGGGCTTTTTAGGACAGATTACAATAACCCATTGATGTGCTATTGTTACTATTGTCTTAGGGGAACTGAAATGACAAAGAAGATGTGAAAATGCCACAGAAGACAAGGAGACAGAGGCACAATGTATCCAGGTCAGGGTTTGTGCTTTTCCAGGAAATTGAGACAGGCATACTGGGCCTATAAAGAAAGCTGTTTGTGTTCTGCACGCAAAGAATTTCACTTTTTCTAGTCTGGGTGAGTTTTGTTGAGCCTTTAGGCAGAAACCTGAAAGAATAATATTAGCCTTCTCTGACTAAGTATGAACAGATTTCTGTTTGATATGCCGGGCATTACGAAACTAAGACGAATCAACTAACATTTGATGAAATCTAATTAAATGTTATTAGTTCCCTAAGGCAGATTTCTTTGCTTTGGGGTTACTTTCTCATTTTTTCATCTTAGAACAAATTCCAGACAAGTCTGTAGGGATTTTTTGCACTAAGGTTTCAGTTTAGTTAGCAGATAACAGGCGGTTGTTTCTCTTATCTTTATGGTCTTCCAGGCCTGCAGTGATATGTGGGTTTACTTTACAGCACAGACCAATCTACATATCTGGTATTTCAGTGATAATGATGAACATAACTGCAGCATTTGAGGGTCAATTAAAGCACCTTGCACCAGTTAATAAAATATAGGTTATCAGGTTACGACATTTTGATGGTTGTCTGCAGGTTATGACAGCAGCTGTGAGCCTACATTTGCACAAGTTTTCATTGTTGTTTGTCGCTTTGAACCACTGAACTTGTGTTTCCTGTGTCTTTGCATGTCATACTGTGGTGCACATAATGTGGTGTTGTACCAGTAAACTTCCTGACCGGTGCTGCCTGGAAGTTATGCCTCCTTTCTGCAAAATTCTCTCTGCTCTGGCCACTGGAGGGCAATCCCTAGCTTCACAGTTCAGAATGGTTTGACTGGTTTCGTGTTTCCAGACCCCAAAGTTGTGGACCTCAGAGGACACAGTGGAACCAGAGCACCATGATGTGAGGAGCAGGATGAGAGTCACTTTCCTTCCTCTTTTGGTGACTCTCTTCAAACTTGTTTTTTTCCCCCCAAATTTGATTATTATTATTTATAATAATAATAATTATTATTATTTATAACTCAATCAAGCATGTGGTGCATGTTTTGTGGCAAAGAAATAACTCCTCTTAGTAAATCTTAATTGTTGAATACAAGTGATCAAGTATACTAGACCCGCAGCAGTTTAGGTCTCACAGTTATGCCATATTGTTAAAACAAACCAAGTCAGTCACTGTTTATGAGATGGTTATTTTTTACAACTGGTGTAGAATCATGAGGAAGAAATATCCCTCCCAAGAAAAAAGCCACAAGTTCATGATAAAATTGGAAATTCGTAAAGATGAAACTGAAAGCCTTAACCAATATTCAAGGCACAGTCAGGCCCAGGCTGTTTTGAAGAATTGCTCCACACCCAGCTGGGAAAACATTTTTGGAGGGATACAAAGGCCTTTGTCGCTGTGGGATTATTGGATTTCAAGTGTCTTTACAGATGTGCCAAGTCTGATATTGATATAAGAGGAAATGTATGCAACAGTGTCTAGAACCAGGTCATTTTATTTTTTTTTTCTGGGCTCCAGGTGACATTTGGAAATACCACAAAAAACCCAATCAGTGTCCTAAGACTCTGAATTCCACAGAGGGCACACTGTCACTGAGGGAGTCTGATGACTTGAAATACAAGGATGATTTATATAAAGTACTACTCTTGTCATGTTTTCAGACAATAAGTGACAGATAAAATATGTCCCCAGAGTTAGAGTGATCTGCTGCATACTGTTTATTGAGGGAGTGACCATGCAGTGACTCTAGTGTATTTACCTCTGTGAGCTGTAATAGAATATTTTGAAATGTTTGTGCATGATTTTGAGTGAAATGGGTTCATTCTCTATCGATTTATAATAAGATTACTGACGCGTAAACTCATACAAACGTTATGAATTTCCTAAGAGAGGATTTGATTAGTAATCTCTATGACTGGTATCTAAAAATCCTAAGCCTATTGAATTTAAAGACCTGGCCCAGGATGTTGTTGAATATAGCATTTATGTAACTGACACAAATTCTTTCATGGTATAACTTACTAATGGAAAACAGTTTCTTCTTTAAGGAGGCTTTAAGTTGTTACCATAACTCTATATATCTACATATAGTTTGTCTTGCTCCATAAACAGCAATTCTCATACAAACTAGAAGGCAATGCTAAGCAATTCTCAAATTTACTGTTACTATTACCTATCACTTAAATTTTAAGTTAAGTTGATTTCTTGACCCTGTAAACATACCCTAAGGGTTTGAAATGACTCCTCTTTTCCCACTAATTTCATAACTATGGTTAAAAAAACAATAGTATAAAGGCAGAAATCCCAGAATCCAGATCACTACAACTTAATAAATTGTTTCTTGTCCACCAAATTTCATGAAAATCTGCTCAGGTTTTGAAGATATCCTGCTGGCAGACAGACAGGCAAACTAACACGTGTGAAAACAGAAAACATAACCTCTGTGGCCGTGGCGCTGCAGGACTGCTGTAATCCAGTTTCTCATTTGGTCTTTAACAAGTAATGACTACAACTGATATTAGACAAACTTAAAAAACTTTAAAAAAAAAAAAAAAAAAAAAAAAAA
>OMKZ01031983.1:17883-43530 GCA_900302535.1 Neoniphon sammara | reverse complement strand
GGTATAGATGTGTTGACCCATCATTTAAAATACAGCAAATCAATCACTGAAAATGCAGCGAAACACAATTTTGTTGGCATTGTCCCATCAACTAAAAGGGGGGTTGCATGTAATGAATTCGCACTTATGAACGCAGAATCACATGAATGGCAGTTTTTGAAGTTGAATTGGTCCTATTCCCCTCTATAAATGTAAAAAAGGTTAAATTTGAAAGAATTCGAATTCAGTAAGCAGATTGAATGCTGTGTTCAGATTCAGTAAAATGCTTTTCAACCCTTTTGAAAGATGAAGGTGTGTCTGTAATAACACATCCACCCATCCTTACTCGGGGTTGGTCACAGTTTTCTGATAGGAAAGCAGTTGACGCTGCTAGAGACAAAACGTCTGCTGTGACGTCACTGAATGAGTTGTGGCCAGAAATGCAACACGGCTTAAAGTCTGAGCCCACAGACAGAAGTGTAACAACAATTTTCTGCCCCTAGAGGCAAATGCCTGACTTAATTTGAAGTTAAACATTCAAATTGATTGATGCTGTTTACTGCATAGAAGCCATATAACCACATTTACAGCTCAAAAATGTGACTGAAGGCTGTTTTGCTGTTAAAAAAAAATTGTTCCAAGCATCCTTTTCCCAAGACACATTTTGTTATGCTTTGCATCTTAAGCAAAGCTATTTGTAAATGCCTGACAAACTCTGTATTTGACTTGCTTCATCAAATGTAACAGATGCCACTGATGCATCATTCCCTCTGTTTCTCTTCTTCATCCCTCGCTCTGTGCAGACATCAACGAGTGTCTGAACCCCAGCATCTGCAGCCAGATCTGCATCAACCTGAAGGGAGGCTACAAGTGTGAATGTCACAACGGCTACCAGATGGACCCAACCACCGCAGTCTGCAAGGCTGTCGGTGAGTTAACAGATGCACAATAAGAAAAAAACTCCCTGCAGTGAAATGGATTTATGATTCCCAAGAGGGAACAAGTGTCTGTTCACAACTCAAGTTTGATGTAAAGATGCAGAATGCTGAACTATGGCTCTAAGGTATTACTTTAATTTTCTTTTTTCTGGCTATTTTATGTAAATTATTATTGGAATTGGAACAAAAGCTTCAAATAATTATTGCCTGAGGAAAAAAAAGACCTTTAATGTAAAAATATAATTAAGTGGTATAGTAGACATATATTAAATCATCTTATGTAATACACATTGAGGCATCAAATATTCATTATTTAGCCAAGAAAAAAGAACCTTATCACAATAAATTAAAAAAACATAAGCATGCTTTTTTCAGATAACACAAATCCTCCCACAGCCTCCTGGGGGCTTCTCCTCCAATGGATTTAAAACCTCTGCAGTATAAAACACAGCACAGTACAGTCACTTCAGAGTCTGTAAGGTTGTCTGTGAATTTGACTGATATACTTGTCCTGAGTTTTACAACACTGGGGCATGTTTTATCAACAAGACTCTGCACAAAGAGGCAGGGCGGTTGTCACATTGAAATGCACATTTCACTGTCACATAGAGCATAGGCAACGTTGGTAGATAACTAGAAGGTTGCAGGATCTAGTCTAGTCTCCCCCTTACTCCTCGAGGAATTCAGGAAGTAAGGGGGAAATCAGTGAAAAAAGTGAAGAAACACTCACAGTTTCCCTCAAAACTTCAGTTGAGCAAAGTCACTGCTCCATTAGAGAGGCCTGGTCAGCTCTCATTGACCAGCCCTGCCAAAAAATACATTAAAACAGAAACTAGGCGAATCTCATATAGTAGAAAACTTGCAGAAATCCTCAGATGTGTTTGGAAAGGCTCGGGGTCAGTGCTGCATCCAGGGGATGTGAGTGCCATTCTCCTGTCTGATCACATGTTTCAGTGGAGATGCAGTAAAAAGGCTTCATTGTAGTGATTGTTAACAATGACCATCACTGTGCCCTCGGCCTGTCCTCCCTTCATCCAATTCATTTGTTCAAGGTTCCTCTCAAAGTCAACAATTATCTAACCTTATGCAAGATGTGCCACCTACGTCAAACAAGTCAGATAATTTATTCACCAAATTAACCGTGGCTTCGGTGAATAACTTAGCAACTCGGTTGACGGGTTGCTCTAGTGAGAAAGGCTCCGATTGCGTCTATGTTGTGATTTGCAAGTTTTAAATAAGTAAATTATGCGAATTATGTTGGTATTGTAGCGGCACAAGGAAATGTTGAAACCTGGTTGGCTGTTGGTGGCTAAAGACTGCAAAAAGATCAAAGGTTTTCAGCTTTTTTTTGTTTTTGTTTTTTGGCCAGTGCGCTTGTTGACCAAATCCACAAATCAGATGAGTTTTCCCGTTTGCTTTGCTCTGTAAGAAAAAAATGCACTGCTGGTGACTTGTTGATTATGTTGCTTGTCGTGTGGATTCATGGAAATTTCGTGAGTCCACAGCCAGAGGGAAAATGGGAACAGAGGTGGAGGGCAACACAGAAGTGCAAGTGCAACACATGTTACAAACACAAATACGCATCACACTGGTGCCCCCTTTTCTCAAACATTTTCCAACCCGTTGAACAAGAAATGTGGAGACGGTTCCTGCTGTCAAGACAGACGGAGGAAGCCAGAGAATGTAGAAAAGCTTTACTGGGGTTACATGAAATATTAACATGTTAGAAGATGCATGGCTGTACTGCGCAATGAGATGTGCGCAGTGCATATTACTGCACAATACAGATAGAGGGGACCGATGGATCACAACGTCTCCTTTCCAAATCCAAGAAAAGTTTTGTTTCAGTTTATATCTTGGGAATAGGCTTATACTCTTATCTGCCGGTTAGACTTTCAAGAAATGTTTCCCGATAGTAACAAAGCTACATGGGGTAAATATTTAAATATGCCTATGTTGCTCGTTATGGACTTGTGGCCTATTTCAAGTCCGTGCTCGCCCAGGTGGAGAAAGTTAATGTGCTTCCTTTATGACGAGAGCATGAACTGCAAATCACAGCACAAGCAAATGAGACTGTGGAACAGCGATAGAAGTGCCGCAAGATATTTTGGCTCTCAGTTTAAAGGTCACGCTGATTCGGACACCCGGCTACAGCATTTCAACGAGCGTGTAGAGAAACTGAGCATGCGCCATCTGTGGCACATGTCAGCGAATGTGAATCGGAAGTGTGATTTATTGCGTGAGCAACTGAGAACAGACTGCAAATCTATGCTGCTGGAGATCGGAGCTGTGGATTACATATTGATAATGGTGCATTCAGGGCAGTTTTTTCAAATCCAACATGTGCTGGTTATTCAAAGACACCGCTGCAGGGAAAGAGGACTGTGCTCTGGCCTCTGACATTACAGTTTGTAGCCATAGGTGGTTAGAGAAGGCTCCCGTGTCAATGAGAGCTCTGCCCCATATAAAGACCTCTTACAAATATGTGAAAAGAAGCCAAACAGCCAAACAGTGTGAAAAGAAGTCAAAGAGCCAAACACTGCATCACTGAAGTTGAAAGAACTGTTAACTTTTTCCTTTCTGTAACCAAGCAAGTAGCTCCATTCCTTCAGCAATATTTATATTGCCAAGAGCACAAAATGATCATATATCAGCGGTGTTGTTGATCAGTGATACTGACTTGACTGTTTTCTCAATGGCTGCTGGGAATTCAGAAATTAAATGTCCAGTCCTGTACTCTTGATTTGGTGGCTCGTCCAGGGATTACAAATAGCACTCAGTTGGAAGCTTGTTGTAACAAGCTAAGTGGCTAGAGGTATTAGGTAGCTGCAGTTAATTAGCAGCACCTACAGCCTCGACTGCTAGACGTCTGGGTTGACCAATAAGGAATATTTTCTGTTGACATTTAACAACGATGATGTCTGTAATTCCACTCAGCTAGCTGGCTAATCCGGTTGCTGTTGTGAAACGCAATTTTGTTTGTTCTCCAGGCCACTTTGGCTGACTGGGGCAGGAGGCTGAAAGAGGCTGGAGCACAGCTTAGGGCTAAAGCTGAGACTTGTGGAGGAGCAAATGCTGTTTCCTCATGTTGTTGTGGTTCTACTGGTTACCACTGGATGCTACTTAAGAGTCCATATTACTGCTTGATCCTTTAACCACATGTCAGACACAATAATGATACTGTTTCTTTGTGTTGAGAGGTCTGATGCAGTGATTTATGAAGCCACAGGTCATGACGAGAGCTGTGATTCTAGTGAAGTTGTTGAGGATTGATCTGTCCAAAAAGAAAAATAGTTGTCATTTGAGAAACATGTACATTGGATTTGTGGCAGATGATCTTTTGAAACAATTGCTCCTACTACAAGTCATGTAGTTTGAAACGGACTAAAAATATTCTAAATGCAATGATAAGCAAACTTATTCAGAAAATATTTTCAGATACACACTTGGTGGATTGGTGCATGTCTGCTTTGGACCCACGGCTTATTCTCTCTGATGGAGAGAAGTGCAGAGATGAAAAGCATGAAAAGGATTTTGAAGATCCCAGCTGATGGAGAGAAAGGGAGAGAGCCCAAATAAATGTGATTACATGCTAAGAAAGTTTGGTGAATTCATTGACACCACCGTAGCAAGCAATCTATCGCAGTTCAGAGAGACTCAGTGAAGAGGCAGAGTGGATGCTCAGCTTCATCAGCATATGACTGATAACACCAGGTACTTGGAGATATGGCCTGTATGCCGCAGTCTATTGCTCATCCCACATGGACAGGCCAGTGTGGAACGTGGATTTTCTGTTAATGAAGAGCTCGAGGTTGAAATTTTTTGGTAGCACGGCGCCTTGCTGTCAAATCACATTTTCTTTGCAGGTGGGATTCTCAAAGTTGGGAGAGGGAAGTATTATTTACTGAGTCAAAGGTAAACATTTCAGCACATTCTGCCTTCTTCAGTACTCAAAGTGAACATTAACAGCACAATTTTGCCTCTGGAGCAAGGAGTGTTTCTGTCTCCCTATAATGATTGAATTTTTGTGTTTTTCAATAGAACGGCTGAGGAAAAAATGTAAAAGTAATTTGTTTCTCCCCAAGACAGGAGCAGAGTAATTAGGTGTTAGAGTTTTACATAAAGTTGGGAGATATGGCCAAGGGAGACCTGAGGGACCTCTTGAAGAAATAAGTTGTCTGATTGGCCTCTGATTGGCCTTTGAACAAAACATTTGAACTTTTCTTGACTGCTTCCTCTCTGTCCGTCCCAGGTAAAGAGCCCTGCCTGATCTTCACCAACCGCCGAGATATCCGCCGCCTGGGTCTGGAGAGGAAGGAGTACACCCAGATAGTGGAGCAGCAGAGGAACACCGTGGCCCTGGACGCCGACTTCAACCAGCAGATGATCTTCTGGGCTGACCTCGGACACAAGGCTATCTACAGGTAGGGTTACCCACAAAAAACTTCACAAACAGGATCTTATAGAAGGTGGGAACAGTCAGGACAGATTGCGCCGTGTTTGGACGTCCAGACAGTCAGGAGGGGAATCTAAGATCTGAGACATGATCAGGACCGATGGTCAGCACAGATCATCTGGTAGTATGAAAGATTTACAGATTCAATCTTACCTACTCACTGATGGACTGGCAGACTGATCTAAGGTAACCCGTTCATATCAAACATTTGATATTTATGTCTGGAAAGCTCGAGTGTGTCAGGATGATACGTTCAATCCAAGAGCAGAGACTGTTAATAGATAATGGCAGCTAAGTTTACAGTGCGGTGAGGCAGAAGAGTTACATTAAAAAGTTAATTTAATGATCATAGATAATATCACTGGGGTAATAATTTGAGACCTCCTTTCTTGCAGTGGATGTAAGTTACAAGCCTGCCTGTACTAAACTTTTTTTTCTGATCACCTCCAGTTCTCCCTGGGAAGTGCACAGTTCATATCGACCAGATCTCTCTTGGCACAGTTTTACCCAAACATTTTTTTTTTTTGCAGCTCATAATAATGCACATTAATAAAATAATACATCCTTGGTGCAGATACATATTGATTCATGTTGGATCCTGAGAAATCCCAAGAGATTAGAGGGCCTGACATCACTGATGTTTCAGGAGTCAGCAGGATAATCTGTTATATTATTAAGTGTGTGACGCTCTGTCCTTCACTAATCTTCTAGTGGGAACATATTTACGATGAAGATGCAAAATCTATTAAATCTGTCATTACGTATGTTATGCAGTGCGCTTTCAAATCATCAGTCAGTGTGTTTCCGGCCTCAGCTGGAGCCAAGTGCCCCATCTATCCTCGTTAAGTTTGCTCTCAATGTAAAAATACTGAAGCCAAGATGAAAAGTCCATTCAATAAATGTAGAAAAGCTGTCTTCATTTAAGAGAAAGCAAATGAAAAAACAGTTTGAAAAGACTTTTTGTCCTTTCAGCCATGGTGGCTAACATTACTCATGCTAACTACCCAATTCTTCTTCTGTTTGTTCCAAACAAACCAGAAACATTAAACACATCACTTCCTGTGCAGTAGAGGATTTTTTCCAGGAAAGAGCTACCAGACAGAGAAAAATGTAAAAGCTTCCATGAAACTGAATAGAAGATGAATCACTATAATGATTGTATAAATTGATGATGGAGAGTAACAAAACAGACACTGATTTATGTGAAAATGTGGATAATTACTTTATGACAGTGTCTGTCTGAAATCGGCTCCCTTCCCCTTCCTCTTGTTCCTCGCAGCACTGTGCTGGACAAACGAGGAGAGGTCGGCGCTCACACCAAAGTGATCGACAATGTCCAGACTCCTGTGGGAGTCGCTGTCGACTGGATCTACAAAAACCTGTACTGGTCGGACCTCGGCACCAAAACCATCGCCGTGGCCAACTTCAACGGGACCAAACAGAAAGTCCTCTTCAGCAGCGGCCTCAAAGAGCCGGCTTCCATCGCTGTAGATCCGCTCTCTGGGTGAGTGGAGGCTTTTGTGCTCGTTTTTGTTTTGTATTTTTCTGCCATGTGAAAACTTTGCACCTCCTATTGCCTTTTACTGGGGCTTGATTCTCCAGTAATGGGCAGTTTAGTCAGATACACTGAATTATCTTGTCTGGTATTAAGTCAGACATTTTATGAGCTCACTAGCCTGTGGCTGGTGCCTGGTGTCGTGCCAGGTTTTCCTTACTTGCCATGATCTGACGAGATGCTGATGAGATTAACATGTGATGGCTGCACATTTTTAAGCCCTGTTCTGCTCTTAAAGTGTTGTGTTATGATGCTTTTTTTTGACACATAATGTCAAATTTCTTTTATTTGATGAGGTTTGAGGTCAATATTGTACAGATAGGGACTGATCCTGTGTGTGTGTGTGTGTGTGTGTGTGTGTGTGTGTGTGTGTGTCATGTAGGTTCCTCTACTGGTCGGACTGGGGCGAGCCAGCAAAGATTGAGAAGTCTGGGATGAATGGAGTGGACAGGAAAGTTCTGGTGGAGACAGACATCCAGTGGCCTAATGGAATCACCCTTGGTAGGAAAACACACACACACACACACACACACACACACACACACACACATTTTACCACCTATTACTTATGTGTCCATATCAATACAAGGAATAAGTGACAGTGCTGCAGTTACAGTTCAGTAGGTGGTTTATTTGCAGTCAGCATGTACAAAACAACTGGGACTCAGCACACAAACAGAAGCTCCTCCACAGTGTGTGATTACAGCTGGTGGTGCAGAGTGTCGGGCCGCTGTGTGTGAAGATGGATGGATGCTGCCAGTAATAACCAACACTTACTGTATGGGCAGCTGCCTTCCTTCACTGCACATCTGTTACATTAATGGAAAAATCCACTTTAAACAGCTTTAACACAGAACGCTGCTACTGGTGATGTACACAGCGCTTCTGGTTTTGTGCATTTTCTTTACTCCTGTGGGTAACTGGCGAATCGTAGACGAGGTGACATCACGTCCAAATATTTCCAGCAGCTGCAATACAGTTTGGCATCAGTTCGTACATCTGTTTGTGTGTTAAGTCCATCACCATTCTTGGTGACAACCAGTTAATTTTAAATTAACCAGTGAATAAATTGGGCTGCACCACTCAAACATAAGGAATGGCTTAACTTGTAAAGCCTTGGTAATGTACATACACCTGCAAAAAGCATAAAAAGTGTAAACATGGAAGTCACTGCAGCATCACGAGCTTCCTGAAAAACCACTGACAGCAGTTAACAAATGTTACATTCAGATACAGTTAGCTGCTTCTTCATTGTTAAACATATATATTATTCAATGTGGTGTGGTGCAACCTGTTGTGATGCAGTATCGTGTAAACTTTCATTTAGTAAAGACGTAACAACTAGCTTGCTTTAGAACTTGCGTACATCTAGTTCTCTGGGGGATTGAAAGGCATTCTGGGAAACATAAAAAATCACCGAGGTAGAACTACATGAGGCAGGTTGAGGAAAAGCGTGAACACAAAAAAAAGCAAATAACACTTCATCATCAGTACCTCCTTGAATGTATTGAACATCACAAATTGATTAAACGTGGAAGTGTGAGAGTATCGGAGGTGTGAATTTTCTCCCTCAGGCCCGTCTCTTCACTTACACCTAACAGAGACGTATAAAAAAAAAATATAAAAAAAAAAAGAGCAGCTGCGCTCTTGTGTGCTTGGTCTCTTTCTCCCAACACCGTCCAGACTGTGGTAAAACTATCGATTTGTCCTGGATGATGAAATGTTGTATTGATTTTATTTTTTTTCTCTCCTTCTCTTCCCTTCGCTCTTTTATCTCCGCTCTCCATGCCTCATCTTCTCTCTGCACGGCTCCTCGTCTTCCTCCTCCTTTCGCCCTCCCATTCTGCCTTCAACTCCCTGGTCCCATTTCCTCCTTTCAAATCCCTCTTTTATTATTCAATGTTCATCGTTTCCTCCTTCCGTATCGCTCCCTCCCTTCCCCTTTTCTCTCTCACCTCTTGTGGTCTTACTCTCTTCTTTTCCTTTTCTGTCCCTGCTCGTTTTCTTCTTCTCTGTTCTTCCCCCTTCATTTCTTTCTATTTCTTCTTTACTTTTCCCCCCTCATGATTCCCCTTCCTCATTTTACTTGCCCACTTTCCCCTTTCATTCATTTCACCTCCTTATCTCCTATTCCCTTCCTTCCTTCCTTCCTCGTCCCTTCCAGATCTGATCAAGGGCAGGTTGTACTGGGTCGACTCGAAGCTGCACATGCTCTGTAGCGTCGATCTGAACGGAGACAACAGGAGAAAAGTGCTGCAGTCTGCAGACTACCTGGCTCACCCCTTCGCTCTCACTGTGTTCGAGGTACACCCACCATATTTGCTCTCTGGCTCAGAAAATGTAGTGCAATCACAATTTCTGCCCCTTGGAAATACACATGGCGGGATGATGGGTGTCAATCATGCTGACCAGTTAGAAACAAGTGCAGCTCTGTCAGTTTCCATGGCGTGAGGGTGAAATGTGAAAACGATCTCCAGTGCTCTCTGAAAACTCAAAAACTGGTGATCATTTTTTTAGCATTTCACATAGAAAACTGAAAGTCAAGTCACTGAATTTTGTGTATCTGTGGGGCCAAATGTTGTGACAAAAAAAAATCATATAGAAGCATTACACCGACCCTTCACTCTCACTGTGTTTGATAAACACGTTATCTTTATCACATTCTTTCCTGTACACTAGGCGGATTTAATTTGTGCACAGATTCACATTCACAGATTATGTTTTAGGCACACACACTACATTTAGTATCTGAAAACTCAAAGTTGAAACTACATTCATGAACGTTGTCATGTGGACCATGGAGAATAAACCACAATACAGTTACATCTGATATGGAGTAATTTAGAGGTAAGTTTGTCACATCAGCGAATTACATCCATATTTGATGTAATTGTAAAGTAGTTTTTAACTGCAGTGACTAATCTGTGTTAGAAAAATGGTTTGCCAGCGAATGTTTTAGTTTCAAGTAGACTCGGCAAGCAAAGCAGATTTGCTCATCAGACGTGGCATTTTTCCCGATTATGTCAATGTCACCAAACATTTTTGGCTATAATAGTGAAGCTAGCTCAACTTAAATTTATTACAGAATTGATCTCTTTCAGCCAATACATCATCCTGACTGTTCGGGACTGGACTAAATTATTTCAATAATCAATATGAACATCACGTAACTGAAGTAACTAATGCTGCACAGCTAGCTAACTAGCTGCTGTGGGACTGGACAGCATCATGTGTGCATTTGTTTTTCTGTAATATAATAATAAACTTCCATGCTGCAAAGAAGTAAAGCGAGGCAGTTCCTCATCCTGTGCTGGTTGAAGCTCCGTCTCTGTGTTGTTGGTGAATCCTGCACATTTTGCACCAAATTGTACCATGGACAGAAAGAAGAACCACACACAGAGCAGAGCGTAGAATAAACCCGTTGTGATGCAGTGATGGTCTCATCTTCCTGTAGCCATTATACTGTGCTTTCAGGATTAGTTTGAGAATGATATATTGAGGTTAATGTTCTGCACACGGGGGGTTTAAGGTATTAACTGTGTGCGCTATACTGTTAAAACCTGCTCTGTGTTCGCTGTAGGTGAGATCTGATGGTATGTGGCAGGTGAGAAGTGTTGAGATATTACATTTGTAATCTTATTAAATCCCAGAGACATGGACATTTGGCTCTCACATTATATTTCTCACTCACACCCACTCACACAACTGCTGACGACTCAGTCTTCCACACAGCAGATGACAGTTTGCAGACAGTCACTCTGTGCGCTGTGTGTGTAAGAGAACTATGAAAAAAGGTCCATCTTAATAAATCACATAGTCTCATCTTCAGTATTAAAAAAATCTGCCAGTGGGATGAGATAATCCCACTTGTTTCCAATGCTAATCAACTTGTTTCCAGAATTTTCTTGAACCAAGTGTCATTTTCTTGATCCTAGTGGGCTGATCTGCCTTATTCTGCCTTGTTTCAACAGATTTATACTTGAAACTTAAAACTGCGATGGGTGTGGTGCAAGTGGGATTAACTCATCCCACTGGCAGATTTTTTACCTTGTTTTAAGAGAGAGAGTTTTTTCAGAGATACTTTCAGTCTAACAGTAAGTACAGTAATACCCAGTGGTATAATACTGTTAAAATATGGCCTGTGCTACATAGTAAAAGAAATAATTCATAACTTTATTGTTCCAGTCTATTGCCTCTTGATATATTAGCGATTCTTCTCTTCTGGCGCACAGGAAGTGACACGGTTTAATTCTAATACACAGTGGAACTCGGTAGTTGGTGCAGTTGAGTCCACAAACACACACTTACTGTCGCTCACCATTTGACTCTCTCGCTGCTTCGCACTCCATCACTCCGTCTCAATCTGACTCAAGGAAATCGATCAGGGGAGTTCAGACTAAACGTTTCCCATCAGCTTTAGAAGCTGCTCACGATGGATCACACGTTACCTGATCCTGCCACTCAAAAATGTTTCCCCGTTGTTTCAGAGCAGTTCACCATAAATACATTTGCAAAATACCTGTTTTGATTTATTCCTCGAAATGAAAATGTACAGTGTTGCTGAGTGGATCATGTGGACTTGGAAATACTGCTGATATAAACGTGAGCGAGCATTGTTATTACAAATGACTTCTCTACCGGTTCTTTTTCTTTATTTAAACCCCAGTTCACGGTCACTCTCAGATTTAAGCCTTGGTAAGTTTTGTCCCACCTCACACCAGATGAGCCCGACCGCTCGGCCCAACAAAATCAAACATGATTGAGAAAATCGTGTCGAGCCAAGTGGCCAAAATTGCCCCGTCCTCAGCCCGTTCACACTAAATTACCTTTTCTGACCCCTCTTCAAGTCATTTGCAGCCTCTCATTCGCTCTTGTTAACCACCAGACTGCAGTCAGTCCCAGTCACTGATTGGCCGTTTACATGCTCAGAGAAACATGTTCTTAACCCTGAAACTCAAGTAACCTGGTTTTGGGTTGATGCATGAAAACGTTATAATCTCGTTAAGCCCATATTCTTAATTATGAGAGTCCCGGTTACCTGGCGACATGCAGAACTTACAGTACTGTGACTTTTGGGATCGGCATTTTTTCCTGTTATTAGAAATATCCCACTACTCATTCAAAGGGTAGATGGCAGCCACACTTTGATTTTTTTTTCTTGTATTTTTGTTTTTTGTTTTTTGCTGTCATATGTTCTGTTTGTGGACAGGAATATTCTCTCAGCTGATTTATTCAGGGCAACAAGGAGACTCAATCTCAGGGTATCAAAGGTTCACACAGACAGCTTAACCTGAAGAACACCAAAACATGACTTTACCCAGTAGCCATTTTTGCATGTAAATGTCGACACTGACTCATCGGCTCTGACACTCTGAAGCCCCGACACTCCAAACTGACAGTCAGCAGTCAGATCTTGTCGTGCCGTCCTCGGCTGATGATCTCCTGTAGTTTGTGAAGTGTCTTCCGCACTTTCAGAGCTCATCGTCTCTCCTTGGCAGCTTCCCAGCTGGTTCAGCATGTGGATGCTGTCCATAACAGAGTTTCAGAGTTGCATGAAAGTGAAGGGCTGATGCTAATTAGTTTTTTTTTTATCTTTCCAAAATCATGAACCTTCTGGTTGACTTTTTTTTAACTACTGCTTCCTCCTGGTATGGAGAGTTATTTCTTCTCAGCAGGCGCAGAATGTGCTGCATGTAATCTGTAATCTGTGCGGTTTGTTCATTCACAACTTATATCAGGAGACATGAGGTGACGGAAAGTGATCTGACCGTCTGTCTCTGTCTGTGCTTGCTCTGTGAAGTCAGTTCAGTCTGTCCCGGGCCTTACACAGGGTGACAGACACAGTGGAGCCAATTTCACCTTTTGAAAAATGTCATTTTACAAACAGATCCACCAAAAAGGTCGATGAAAATCAGGCGCATCAGTGGCTTCTACTCTGAATCATCTTATGATCTGTGGATACAAAATAGATGTTTCTGAAGTATTGACTGAGTTTCAGGTCCCAGTTTCTTTCCCAAAATGATCGTTCAGATGTAGCCATTGTAGAAGTCTCATTTTTTACTGCATGTGTGTTGCAGTCCCTGTACCTTAGAGACACTGCTTGGAAAAATCATGTTTTATTCTCTTTTCAGCTATGATAAGTTGCCAGAAATAATCTGGTGACTAGTTAGTGAATAGATGCTAGGGTTTGCTATTTTTTCAGTTTTGCCTCCTGACATTAAAGAAAGAATTGTATGTAATATTAATGTGGGATAGATCCAGTATAAACACTAGGAAAATATTGCTTTATATAGTATTAGTACAGTATAAATACACTACAACTTCCACTGTACAGCATTTTGAAATGAAGTGCTTTAATGTTTTTTTTTGCCTATTTTTATTTATTTATTTATTTATTTTTTTACCTTGTCTTCAGGACCGAGTCTTCTGGACAGACGGAGAAAACGAGGCTATCTATGGCGCTAACAAGTTTACCGGCTCCGACGTGGTGACGCTGGCCAGTAACCTGAACGACCCGCAGGACATCATAGTTTACCACGAGCTCATTCAGCTGTCTGGTAAGAGCGAAGGAGGAGATAAAGAGAGGGGAACGGGGAGAGAAACAGGAGGAACGGACAGACATTAAGGCTTATTGAGCTGGAAAATCTCCCTATTTATCAGACTCCTGCAGGCTCAGTGAAATCACAGCAGTATCTCCAAGGTGAAGCAGCGGTCTGCAGCGTAAATCTGTGAATAAGAAGAGGAGTAAAACTGAAAAGAGGCTTGTGTGCGTTCATATCAGGGAGCTGCTGCTGTGAGAAATTAATCAAGAGAAATGTAAATTATTTATGAGACTGAGGCGAGTAACCAATTAATGTCTGGAAGGTTTTCATCACTCCAAAAATGAAAAACCCAATTTTATGAGATACATCATACAAGTTTGACATTTAGAAATCAAGTCTGAACTACAATAAAGAGGAATCTGATCATGTGGGATCAGATTTAAATCACGTTTGAACTGTGATTCAAATCTTGTTTCTGATAATGTTGGTCCAACTGCTCAGATCAAATATCAGTATGTTTATTCCCCTTCACTTGCCACATAACACGTTTTTGACATCAAGAGCAGAGAATACACATGGAGGAAAGCCAGCAGTGTCTGGACTAATGAAGAGGTTTCCTGCTTCCTCAAAAACATGGCCTCAACATGACTCCAGTCTATTACAGACACTGAACTGCAGGTGTGGAAAGATCAGCTTCAAGTTTATTTATAGCCTTTTAACTGCTGTTACGGTCTCAAAGGGCTTTACAGTCCCACAGTTCATAGAAAACCAAGCGGCACCCCCTGACCTGCAGCCTCATGGTGGGCAAGAAAAAACTCATACTGTGATATGATTCATGATTCTAGCAGGAATAATAACTTTCATTTTCATTTTCACTGAAAAAAATATCAAAATAATCATGATGTTTTGTTGGGGTCTGTACCAAACAAACATGTTTTTGTATGTCTGGAGAATCCGATTTGTAAGCCAGGGCCTCTCTGCAGCACCACAATACTTCATTCATAATGTTATCTGGTCACATTTTACCTTTATTAAAAAATTGCAGCTCCTGCCTTGTGGATATTGCACTTGGCCATGTGGCGATTTCACTAATCTTTTGATTAAATTCTAATACCCGTAAGTTATATATTTTTTAATGCATATGCTTTTTATTCCTGTTTGTTGCCAGATGAATATCCAAACCATTGATCCTCCTTTTCAGGTACAAACTGGTGCAGTGAGAAAGGAGACAACGGGGGCTGCAGCTACATGTGTCTGCCCGCCCCTCAGATCAACAAACACTCCCCCAAATACACCTGTGTGTGTCCGGAGGGTCAGGAGCTGGCTGCTGACGGCCTGCGCTGCAGACCAGGTGAGGAAGACAGCCATGTTTACTCTGCTGTGTTTCTGTATTTTGTCTGTTCAGGCTCACACTGCCCAGTTACAGTTGAACCAGTGCCTATAAATAAAGTCACATAGGTAGATTTTTATTGGACAAAACATTCTGCCAATTTAGATATTTTGGCAACAAATTGGTTTCCAGTTTCTGTAACTTGAACCTGATGGACTTGTCTGTCTCTTCTTCGCTGGTGTTCAAACCAGTGAAGAGCACATGAAGAAAAAGCTGAAAATGAGCATCAGTTCACTCATCATTTTGTTATGCTCGGCTTTCCAAGTATATGGAACTGCTGGCTAACGGATGTTGGCAAGCTACTCCCTCTACCCATAATGCCTGTAGTTGGTTGGATTGTGTTCTTACCACAAATAAACTGAGACATGTTCATGTTATTTGATGCCACCAGTCCAGGTGACAGTGTTCTCACTTGGACTAACAAACCAAAGAAGGAAACACTGCAGATATCAAATATAAATGGCCCTAAATATGTTTAGTTTGAATGCAGCCCAACACAGGGGCAAATTACATAGCAAACCAGTGTTTACATTATTAAAATCAAAGAATTTGCACTGGTGCAGGGTCAACTCCTGTGGTAGTGTTAGACACAGAAGGACCATTAGTGTCAAGATACAAGAATTTTGATTTTGATACAAATGCTAGGATGTCTATACTAATGCATAAAAATGAATCAGACTTTTATGCCAATGCTAGCATGAAAAATATTAGTGTGTCGCAGCTTTGTTGCAGCTTCGGCTCAGGGGTTTTGATGTCTGTTGGGCGTATTGTTTTTTTGCACCAGTTTATGAACCAGTTTAGATGGACTGGGATCCGGTTTAAGATGTGGTTGACACCTTTGTCTTGTTGTCAGCTGTTTAATCCTGACTGTTCCAGTCCACTGCCAAGAGCCAGATCAACGCTCTGCTATCCTTGTTCTTCAAACTTCTTTAGCTCTGTAATCTCCAGTCTGCAGTACTGTCAAATCAGGTGGTTTGTGTCCAGCAGAGTGTGTTGGGTCAGCGTACTAAGAAATAGCTTTGTGGAGCATGGGCATAATTCCTGAGGTTCAAATGTCTTAGTGCATGAAGTCAGCGGCAGTCTAAAAAAGCTTTCAGGGTGTTGGCACCATTCAGTGGTTTGCAAC
The DNA here is from genome assembly GCA_900302535.1 of Neoniphon sammara. Classification (NCBI taxonomy): domain Eukaryota; kingdom Metazoa; phylum Chordata; class Actinopteri; order Holocentriformes; family Holocentridae; genus Neoniphon; species Neoniphon sammara. Next base: position 27,544 of record OMKZ01031983.1, on the reverse strand, counting down.
TGTAAAATTTAAACAAGCAGAGACTCACTTCAGTCCTGTTGTCTGTAGACTCAATCAGAGGAGGATGCTACCAGGCAGAAGGAGAAGGCAGACGCTTTCCCCATTTAATGTGAAGATTCACTGTTTCTGTCCTACATCTGAATCTGTCTTAACATTTCCTGTTTCTCCTTCCACCAAGCATTAGCTGGAATTACTTGACTATGTGGACATTACACTGTATTTTTTTCTGAATACACTGAAGACAATTGAGAGTTTGGATAATAATGTGCAGCGAGTGTGTGAGCATTGATAGGGGACGTTACCTTTCATGATAAGATGAAACTTTAATTATCCTCATGGGGAAACAGGCTGGGTATGTATTGGAACAGAAGTTGGTAATTTCCATGATAAATATGGAAATTTCAGAAAAATTTCTGAAATTGTTTTACTGCACCAATGTTCATATGACCGCACTTTATTTTAAACCTCATCTCACCTATTCTCATTAGTTATACCAAAGAATAAACACCTGTCGAGTGATATGGATTGGTAGGGGCAGGATAACTCAGTATAAAAATCAACCAAAGAACTTGAAGTGTGGAACAAGTGTTGGATTTTTAACTGAAGGTGCACAGGAGCCTGGGGTAAATATTCACAATAATCCAGCTTTTACTCCCATTTGCTCATGTCAGACTGACTGACCTGAATTTGCTCTCGATGGCCCCAGGGCCGCGGTGATAGCATCATGGGAAAAAGTTTCTAATTTCATGGTTAGGAGAGCATAACCACACCACGGTGAAACGAGCAGGGAGGGGTCAAGCCACCAAACGGAGGGCATCGCTGCCGCTCGGTCTGCCAGCGTGTTTATCAGATACAGAGTTTGTTGGAAGCCGGTGTTCTGCATTCCTCCCCCTTTGCTCTGCTTGTCTTGATTGTCCCTGTTTTTTAAAGAATTAATTTAAAAAAGAAAAAAAAGAAAGAAGCTAAATGGTGCCGGACCCCCCGAAAGCTCAGATTCATTTGTAAGACAGAATTAATTCAGTCTGATTCTATGGGTTAAACTGGCTTCGGTGCTGAAAGAAGAGCTTCATTATTCCCTCATTCTCGCTCTGCTACTCAGCCGCTCAGGCATATTTCCTTGGTGTGTGAGTGAGTGTGTGTTGCTCTGTATGTGTCTTTTTATCTGTATCCATGCCGGCCACAAAACCGCCTGTCTGCTGCTGTTTGTAGTTTGACAGTTGAATAGTAGCTGAGTCAGTCGGTGTATGATCCCGTTTTCAGCCTCTCTTGGCAGCTTGGCAACGCCGTCCTCTGCTACATCTCAACTACACCGCTCTGTGCTCCTTCATCTGTTTGAAAGTGTCTTTGTCGTCTGGTCTTGACAGCTGAATTGTGGCCGTCCCGAGGATGATCCCTCTTTTAGCGTTTCTTGGCCTCGGTTCAGCGCTGTCCTCCGATTCGTTTTGTCTGCTGTGTTGAGTCGTGGTCTGACTCGTCTGCTCCGTTCACTTCTCTGCTCTCATCAGGCTGATGTGTCTGTCTGCAGACACTTTATTCCCCAGTGTCAGGCTGCAGCCAATGCTCAGGCCACAAAAACTTAAAAAAATACATATAGATTGAATAATCTCATCATTTTTGTATTTGCTTTTGGCTACAATATGAATGAGCTAGTAATATATATATATAATTAATTGTGGTACACATTATGATAGCGAAACTAATAATATTGCACTTTATTTTTTAATCGCGCTTTTTAAACAGAGTAGAAGAGTGCTTTACAATGTAAAAACAACACAAACAGTAACAGTTTTAAGAATGAAACACGAATTAAACAGATTAAGTAAAAACAGTAAGTAAAAGATACAAACTGGGCTGTAAAACAAGGTAAGTTAAAATCCTAAAAAGGCTAATCTAAAGTAGAACAGCCAGGGCTTTGCTTGCCGGACTCCGTCCCTAGCAATGTTAAATGTCGCCACTAGGAGGCTCCACTCTCTTATTTCTGAAAAAAATCTGTCAGTGAATAACAGTTTACACCTTTTTCCCTGTAAAAAGGCCACCTTGAAGAAAACATTGTCTTCCTTTTTTTGGTCACTGTACCTTCAACTTAAATCTCAGCCAAGTTAAAGACAAAAATAGGGCTCAAACCCAGAAGTAGATCCAAAGTGCTAGTGAAAAGGGCCATCACTTAAAATAGCCACGAATATTGTCCTTTATTAATTTCCAGACATGTCCCACACCATGTTTCAGGTACACGCCTTCTTCAGTGCAGAGCCTCTGCAGCTTCACTCTGCTCCATTTGGTTTTTGTGTTAAACTCTTCAGCTCAGCCCTGCAGTCTCCCTCTGTCACACTGGAGCGTTTTCAGACACTGACCTGACAGCTGAATTTTCCCTCCATACATTCTCCTTAATTGGACTCAACTGTAGAACCAAACACTTCTGTATATATAAAATACTCAAACATTTCCCTGACAGCTCTCTGCACTGCTCACCCTGTTGAATCAAAGTTTTCCTATTTAGCCGGATCTGTTGTTTTGTCTCTGTTGTCTGCTCCATACACAAAAGGGAGCTGTGAGTCTGTTTCCAGCCTGTTTCTTGAAGGTTTTTATCCCTGTCCTCCTTTGCAGGATCTTTTCTCTGCTGTGCCACTCCATTTTGTTCAACTATTCTTCTCAGTTCTATTTCTGTGTGCTGTCCTATATCAGCTGCATTTTGTCTGCTTCTTACTTTAGCAGCTGAATTCAGACTTGCCTCATGTTCACAGCAGCTGTGTTTTCACACTGAGGACGAATTTTTAGTTTTCCATTACATCAATGCAGTTACGGATAGCACATTTTATACTTATCGGATGTTACATATAAGTTTGATTTGGTTTCATTATGGATCTCTGAGGGCAGATAACTGATATCTGTATTGAATAGCTGTTATTTTTGTGTCTTAAACTGGACAAATGTCATACCAAAAAATTAGTTATTCTGTATTTTTCACTGAATTGTACCATCCAGATAGAAAAGCCTGGATTTCGACCATCATGGGACACTAAAACTCAGGATCATAAAAAGTCTGGAAAACCTGCAGTGGTATTTTCTTTCAATGTCTTTTTCATTTATTTGTTCACTTGTGCATTTCTGAATTACAAATTTAAAGAAAGTGAGGTCCCGTGCTGCCTGACAGGTGTGCCGTTTGATTCTGCACTTCACGCAGCTGAGGTCAGGGAGGAACATCCATCATACAGGCAAAAATCAGTGTATCACGTTGTTTAAGAACAAAGGTGCTGCTAGGATTTAGAATCAAGTCAATTTGGGAATTATCCAGATCACAGCCAAAACCTGATCAGGTGCTCCCAAGGCTGATCTGTCATGCGAAATATCATGGAAACCTGTTAAAACGCTTTTGAGATATCTTGCTGACTGACAGAAAAACGAAGTAAAAATATTAAAAAGGGTTTGGGGGGAGTTTGCTTTTGATCATAATTACAGGCAAACATCTGCAGTGCGTCAAAAAAAAAAAAAATGCATCGTGACTTTGATTTTTCTCCCCTGCATTCCTTTATAGGCTTGTTCTCCGTCCAGTTACACAACATTTTTACGGATAGGCAGGGACATTTTGGTCCTCCTGGCTGTCGTACAGCGGATACATACTTCACACTGTGTACCAGTAAAAGGTTTTCCGGCTCTGCAGCGACTTTCACAGCCTGCACAGTCCACAAAACTTTAATAGTGTTCATTGCTTATGTGTCGCGGCCTTCAGGCGCTCCCCGCTGCCTGACTCACCTCGCTGGCTGTTTGGGAATCTGAAGATGCCACCGGGCTTTTACAGCCGCTGTGACGGCTGAATGAACTGCCCGGGCTGCCACGCTGTGTGACTGTGTGTGTGACTGTGTGTGTGTGTGTGTGTGTGTCCAAGCTTGGGTGGTTTCTGTGCAGTTTTTGTGGACGCTTGATGTGGCTCATGAGTGTCTTTATCCCTGTGCTGTCTCTGTGTGTGTGAGTGTGTGTGTGTATCCATGCAAGTTTGTGTGTTTATCCAAGCATGGGTGGCCTGGGAGTGTGTGTGTGTGTGTGTGTGTGTGTGTGTGTGTGTGTGTTTTAGGGTGTCTGTGTGTGTGAGTGTATGTATGCAAGCTTGTGTTGTGTTTGTATATGTATGTTTCTCAGTGTTTGATTGTGCATGCTTGGGTGGCTTGCGAGTGTCTTCTTTACTTTTTTGTGTGTGTCCACAGCTGTGTGTTCACATGCTTTTATTGTATGTGTGTCTGTTACTATTTAAAAGCGAGGCGTTGTGCAGGGCTGAAAGAGGGATGCCTGTCACTCTCTGAATGCTTCCCCGGCTCCAGCCAAAGGCCCCGCCGCTCCTCACTAAACCCCTCGCTAACATATTTATCCCATTTTCCAGCCGTCACCGCTGCGCCGAATGGGGAACTGTAGCGCTTTGTGTGGCTGCAGCGTTTACCAGTGCAGGGTAAAGGCTCTAATCTTGTTAGCGAGAGAAGTAATAAACAATTCGCTCACGCCGAACCCAAAACTACCACCAAGGGTTTCATTTTACAGGCTGTAATAGGCGGCAGGGGAGCGTTTTGCGCCGGGCTGAACAATCACAAACTGAAACAGAAGATGTTTACTGGGGTTTACTGACCCACTTAGTTGTGTGATTTATGTTTTGTGAGGTCTCATTCTCAGTTGTCTGTAAAACACAGCCAATCAGGAGTTTTGTTTTACCCCCAGAAGTTTCCTGATGGAGTAAAAGTAACTGATATTGCTGATGTGGCTGCTTCTACTACTGCTCATACTACTAATACTGCTAGTCTGCAAACTTTGACTATAACCCAGCACAGCTTCCAGATATTAAAACCGTCAGACTGTCCCTTCCCTGACAAGCTGTTCTCTCAATTTGCCCTTTTTTCTTAATTTAAGAAGAACTTGATTAAGCATTCCTTATTAGTGCCGTGTTCATTTCAACTCAGAACTCGTTAAAAATGAGCTCCGTCGTGCATAAAAATGGAACGAACGGTCATCCAGATCAGAATTACAAGTTCAGGATTCATTTCAGAGCTCTGGGTTAATTGATTTCAGTTTGAGTGACATCAGAGCGGACAAGTTTTAGTGTTCGGACACAGCAGCAGGTGGACCTACGAGTTAATTTGACACCCCGTTGACATCTTAGGCTGTCAGGTCAGAACTCTGAATTTCCGTCATTTTCAAAACCTGCGCAGCGCTGCGTTCACGGCGTCAGCTCGGGGAAAGTGGATCCTGACAAGAAGGGGAAAAAAAATCCTGAATTTTCCTTGAGGTGCAGAACTAAACGTGTATGCAGGAGTGTTTGCTTAAGTCCTAAATAAACACTCTTCTGTTGATTCAGTTCTTACTGTAAACAACAAAAGGCAATTTGTTTTCATGCAAAATTTTAAATGAAAATTTCTTTAACAAAATTAGGAAGCAAATCATTCCCACCTGGAGTGTTAAAGTAATTGAGGTCGGGACAAAACAAACGCCCCACAGAAACTAGTTTTGGCTTCGCTGCTTTCAATAAAATAAACGCTGAAAGCAGCTTTGACAGGAACTTTGCTAGCCAAGTAATTTTATTCAGATGTATTGGAATATTGCCTCATCTCCTGTTGTATGCATTTTTTTCCTACTCCGAAGACAGTCACTAACAATTCGGCCCCAAAACAAAAAGATAGATGTTACCATAACATTTGTAAGGCGACATAGTTTAGAAGAACTATTTTCTGGCGGATGCTTCCATTTCGGTGACAACTGAATGTAATAAAATAATAAAACAAAAAAGATCCTTTGACAAAATAAGTAAGGCAGCACATTAACTGTGATGAATTACCTCACTCAGGTATTTTTCAAGTCTGTGAAAAATGTTTACTACTAACACTACTGCTTCTATTAGTACCATTATTGCTGCTATTACTCATATTATGTTGCTGTTATAAGTTATACTGCTGCATCGTCTGACTGTGTTTTTCCTCCTGTCAGTGATACTAACTGTATAATAGATTTATTGGACATTTTGGGCAGCTGCTTTACATAGAGTGACCCTCACAGCCTATTCAGAAGTGATATTATTGATAAATGACATCACCCCGAGTCAACCCGCTGTATCGGTCATCACTCATCACACTGTCAGCTTGTGTCTTTACAGTCTTCTATAGATGGGCTGCTTTTATTTTTCAAGGCCTTCGACTCATCACACCATCACACCAAATGTCTGCCTTCTCTGGGTTGACTGTAGAAGACCAAATGGAAAAAAATGAGTTTGGGCTACATGGTTAGAGATGTAGGTATTGCATTATGGATCGGCATTTGCTTTGATGGTTTGAGTACACCAGTGGTACGCATTTAAACTGTGAACTTCTCTGTATCTGTAAATTCTGTAGCAGTGTGTGTCTCATCGTACCAGTTCAGCAGAGCAGACTTCTTGTCTTAAAGGGGGATTTGTAGCTCAAACGTGTTATCCTAAATTAAACACACATGTAGACACAAGCAGAGTCTGAAATTGCCAACTGCCAAATGATGAAAAAATTTGTCCTGGGTGGAATAATCAAGATAGGTAAATGTCACTGCTACACTAGCTGTTAGCTCAATGAGGAGATAGCATTTAATTGGACTGGTTAAATTCAGGATTTGGTGTTTGCCTGTTTTCAAGCTTTGTCCTTGCTGGCCACCGTACCTTCTCTGTGACTGTGAGCCAATCAAAGCAAAGCAGCAGCTCTGGCTCTGCACAAAGTGTCACTGAATTTTTCTACACGGTGCCTGACCATGTGACCATGTTACTATGAAAAATGTAGATTAATTGTTACCACTGCCCTTAGTAGATGAGGCGAAAAGTAAATTTTGAATGGATGCAAGTCTTTAAAATATTTTTTTTTTTTAGGAGTGCAGTCTCTCCTTTGCTATGCTTTGCTTGCCTCACGTCTGTCATCTTAAATGTCTGAAATTGGCCTACAACATATAATATGACTGGTGGTGCTGATACTGTATAATAAATTGAGATTTGTCATGTTGCTGACAGTCTGACTGTGCTGACTGGTGGTTTTTTGGGGAGCAGGATTTGCTTCAGGCTCTGCTGGTTTACAGTTAAACAAAGCAACACCAGGAGGACGTAAACTTGCTGTCTCTGCACAGCTGGTCAAGTCTCTATTGATCAGCCTTGAAGGAATCTATCGTCAGCTAGGGCCGCACAGTCGTATAGATTCTGAATTTTTTTTTTAAAGTAATGATCCTGGTGAATAGTTTCTTTGCCATTGTTGCAGGTTTGAATCCAGCTAAAGACTTTTTGTTAGGCACCCACTCGCTTTTCTCTTCATCTCACTTGAATGTGTGTTAACAGCAGCCAGCAGCTTTACATCTGTACATAAAGACTTTGCCCTTGGTGTTTCTGCTTTGTCGTCTTTGTGCACTGCAGATGAGGCGCTGTAACTTACTCCTTTGTTTTTTTTTTTTTTCCCCCATATCATTTTTCATGTGCTTGGCTGTTCGTTTTCCTCCCCCAGACTCAGAAAGTTACACAGAAATGGATCCCACTTTCATCTATTCAGCCTTTATTTACTAGTTTAGTCTCTTGAGATCTAGTCTAATTTCAAAGAAAGACCTACTTGCATGTGTGCCGTTAAAATAGGCCAACTTATAAAGCCTGCATTATTTGTTTTGTTTTTTTCTGTTTTTTTTTTTTTAGCCTTTTTTTGGTCTCTGTTGTCAAAAGCGTGACTCTTGCTCTTTCATGACAGAGCCATCTACAACTCCCTCAAAGGATGATGGGAAAGCTCTAATACAGCCGCCCCCAGGTAAAGCCATCAGCCGTCGCCTGCTCTGTCTGTCTGGGATGGTGACTAGCTTGCTAGCATGCTGGGCTGTCTGTAGCAAACTGAAACACCAGAGAGATCCCGCCCTCACCGTGGATCCAGGAAGTGTTTTCTTTTGAACTTTAATTAATTTTTTAAGGCTGGTTCCACGTGATCCCACCTAATCAGTGTGGAAATCTCGAGTAAACCCAGAACAACAGACTTCTTCTTTTTTAATTCTTTAACTGAAATAAATACATGTGTAATAAATAATTGGCTACAGCAGCAGGTAAAATTTGCAACATTCTGGGTTTACTGCTAAGAAATAAAAGGTTGCTTTCACACCTAATAGATCACTGAAGTGGTTTGGGCTTCCAGGGCTCATCTGGTTTCTTTATATTTTATTTGTTTAGGGTTTCTTTTCCTCTTTTTATTATTTGTCTGGTTCCTGTTTGCCAATAATTTTGTCCTTTAAATTTGTTAAACTGTGACGTTCAATAGACCACACGGTGGATGAGTTACTTGTTTTATTGACTTAATGTATTTATTTGTCAAAAAGGACCAGAAACACGTCCCAAGCGTTAAATTTCACTGTCAACCACTGTGATACTAAGCTAGCTAACGTGAAAGATTTTTGGAATTATTTTTTTTGTTGTTGTTGTTGCAGCTTATAACTTATTCCACACCATGTCAATAAATAGAGACGCCTCGGTTAAATCCAAAGATATGAAGCAAAACCGTCAGCGTTGGCTTTAGACCAAGCCTGAAGCAGGAATGTTGTTCCCCGCTGTGTTTCCCTGTTCTTCTTCTATGGCGATGGGCCTGAAGCTGCAGATCACTTCGGTGGTCTACGGTCTGTTTGCTAGCAAGTTGTTTTATATATCGTTAATTTTTTCATGTGGTTCGATTGGCTTTCACACAGCTCAGATAAAGCAGACGCCACATGCGAGCTAAAGTGACGCACTGCTTATTATTGGTCAGAAAAGAAGGCCGGTAAAGAGAAAAAGTTTTGTTTATAATACAGAAGAAGAAGCTGTAACTTCGTTTGAGGTGCTGTAATTCATGGGCGGGAGTCATTTCCGTTCATGCAAATCCTGCACTGGTGTGGTGTGGTCACCTTTCCCACTTCAATCTGAAATCCACCTCTTTCAGTCAGACTTGAGGACAAATATTTGGTGTGCACAAGAGTTCGATTAGGACGTTCTCACCTGTCCAAACGAACCGCATCAAGGTGGTAAACAAACCAGGCTTCGATTTAAGCAGACTAAGTACAGCCGGTGTGAAAGTGACCATACTGAAAGTGTGATGTTTTTGTTCCCTTTGCTAAATACAAACCACTTCTTGTAGCCGCGGTGGGAGCAGGACATTTAGTGTGTTTCTATCTTGCCAACATGCTTTTCTTTATCTGTGATGGGGGCATTTCTATGTCCTTTGGTGTTGGTGATAATAATCTTTGGTAACCTTTCTACCATGATTTTGATGGATAGTCCAATACATTTAGATGTATTTTAAGTGATAATACTTGCTAAATTCTTTTTAAGCTATCGAGTCAAGTCTTGTTTAATTTATAGTACTGTACTATGATCAAGTTGTCCCAAGGACCAAAAAATAAATAAATTGAAAAAAAAAATACTGTAGTAGCTGAGCATGTTTCTGAATATCTTTGTTTCTTTATTTTGCCATTAAAGTTTCCATTTTTGGTACTGGGTTTGTTTTTGGTTGTCACTTTAATCAAACTTTGAATCATGCTGTGCTTGCGTCTCATTTAGACTTCCACTAAGAGTTTGTTGTCATTTTGACTTTATTTAATGTAGTTGCATCTTTTGTTCTTTTTGGTTTGTATTTGAGGTAAGGCATTTAAAAAAACAAAACAAAAAAAAAAACACTTTTTTATC
>OMKZ01031959.1:3933-19017 GCA_900302535.1 Neoniphon sammara | reverse complement strand
GTTTATATGTGTATATGTGTATACGGTGTGTACACATGAGTTCATACAGTTCATGTGTACACACCTGTGTTGTACTATATGTGTACACTTGTACCTTGTGTGTGTGTGTGTGTGTGTGTGTGTGTGTGTGTGTGTGTGTGTGTGTGTGTGTGTGTCCCATCATATGAGGAGGATGTGGTGAAGCTGACAGAGAAGTGTGGTCTGAGCAGTGTGGGCAGCAGTCCAGTTGTCACTCCACTGCGCCCCCCGGAGGATCTGAAGAGTAACATCCTCAAAGCCCAGGTGGAGGCTGCTGCCCTGAAGGTGAGTGACTGAATCCACACACCTGGAAAACTGGGAGGCCAGAAGGAGAGTGATGCAAGCAGAACAATACCTCATATATACAATATTGTCATGATAGTTGTAATAGTTGTCTAATTAGAACTGAAGCACTGATAACTAATTACACCCTTGCTGATTTCAAAGATGTCTTTTTCTGGATAGTTGGTACACCAATGTGATTGGATGGATTTTGTTTACTGAGGACAACCACTGGAGTAAATTGATCTGTGGATTTCTTGTATAATGTGTCTGCTCTTAGTCAGTCACATGTGTATAATGTTGTTTTTAAAATGTGCTGTTTAAGATGCACAATTATGAGAAAAGGACTGCTTGTTTCATTATCTGTATTTGTTTACTGTGCTTTGCTAAACAAATCAAGCACAATCAAGTTTGTCATACACATGCAGACAGATTAAAATTGCAGTAAGAAAGAATTTTATTGTGTGATGGCACATAATTACCATAATATATCTGCAGGCCTTTGATGAGGTTGTTGATTAACACCAGTGACTCAAAGATTCCTCAGATGAAATTTCTGACTTTTTAACTTTCTGTCTCATACTCTGTTTTGAAACAAAAACTTCCCACTTCTTTAATGAGTTTAACATTAGTGATTACCCTAACAATCTTCTGCTTCAGTTTCACTTCTTCAGTACTATTAATGATCAAATGATCTGGTGTCATGGCTGTTTGTATAAAGCACCTGTTGTAGTGTCATGGTAATGAAATGGTCTATCAAGTGGAACAGAATTGTATATCTGTATCCACTACTCTTGTCTTTCATTTGATCATTCCCTTTTCATATTTCCCTCATTCACTGTCTGTCTCTGTCTCACTGGGCATCACTGTCTGTGTGTATCACTCTTTCAATTGGTCTGCCTGTCTCTCTGTCCAGGGGTCTTTGGAGGAACATGCTGTCATGGTGGGAGATAAAAACTGTAACCTGCAGGAGGCTGCTGCCAGGTTTGAAAACACTCTCTCTCTCTCTCTCTCTCTGACACACACAAATTATTCATGTTCAATTTTTGTTATAATTATTACACAATTGAATTCACTGATAAAGAGTTGATACTAAAACTTTTTTGCTACTTAAATTTCACACTTGCTGAAGTAAAAGTTTTTCATGGAAAAGAAAGAAGCGCTCCATGTTATAAATGAAAGAAAAAAAGTTTAAAATGTAACTTCTAAGGCTCCCATGATTTATTCAGCTATACTAAATATTTATAGGTGCATTAATAGCAACATGCTGCATTTTTCATTTCCTTTTTTTGAAATGAGACAATGAACGCACCATAAAATAATAGGAAGCACCCATGTAAACATCCTAAAGCTGGACCGATGAAGAAAAGCCCTTCCTCATCCATGTGTCACTGTCTTGATATGTGACTGGTCCTCTTCTCTTCTCCTCCTCCTTCCTTGAGTCACCCGAGCTGTCAACAGTACCTCAGCCAATCACAGCTCACCCTGCTGCTAGAGCTCATTACCTACTTGAATATTCATGAGTATTATCACAACACAGTATGACCCACTGCTCATTCTGAGAGGTTTGATTGACAGGCACGGACATTATTGTTTTGTTATGTTTTTGTTTTGTTTTGTTTTTTCATGGCAGGCAGGCTTTCTGAAGGAAGTTAAATGGATACTCTTGCTTTTAGCAACTATGACATTTGGAGAGTGAGGCACAATGAACGTGCCCAGCAGACAAGGCTATAAGGATAAAAACTGATGGCCACAAAATGTTGTCAGTCACAACTTTTGAGAAAATTGCTTTTACTCTGCTTCAAGATATTATTAGAAAATACCATAAAAAATAATTTGTCAAAAAATGAAGATTTTGATAATCAAGCCTGATGTTTATTATGATTATGAGATTGGTATGCGAATTAGGCTGTATAATCATGTCAGGAATACACATTAAATAGGCACAAACAATCTGCTGATTATTATTATTATCCCTGTGACCCCTGTTGAAAGCAGGCAGAACATCTTTCTTACACACACACAGATAAACAATACTTAGAGCTTAAACTAGCACTTTTAATGTAGCTTTTATATTTACACCAAACAGATTTTCAGTAGAAAAGGACACAAACAATGGCAAAAAAAAAGCACTTTGTCTTTGGCCTACACATGACTCATCAGAGCATTATTGTTTGAGTACATCCAGTGTATAAGGCGGCGCTAATGCTTCAACCACAGTGGGGCAACAAGTGCATTTGAACTGAATTTAATGCACCATTTTTGTCATAGGTGTTTTGTGCTGTCTGTGTTTGTTTTCCTACAAGTGTGCGGGTGCTTCTGTCCATATGTACTTGTGTTTGTGCACACTTGGATGTTTATGCATACATGCCTGTGTGTGTGTGTTTACAGGTTGAAGGTGCGTACTGGGCGTATGGGCAGTAACTCGTCTTTGACTGTTAGTGGCCGCCCCGACAAACAAGACTCCTGGGACCTGCTGAAGCCAACCACACTTGTCTCATCAGCTGGGACCAGGTGCGTGCATGTGTGGGTGGGTGCTGGGTATATGTAGTATGGACCGAGTGTTTCTCCTGTGTATAATATGTACCATGTATGTGCTCAGTGCTTGTTGTTTTTGTGGAAAAGATGATAAATGCGGCATGTACTGTATTATAGTCACTGTATGTGCTTATTGGCTTCGTAACAGAGAGAGAGAGAGGGAAGAGAGAGAGCAGATTAGCGGAGGAGGGGATCTATGACGGTGCCTGCAGATTCCTAATCCTCCTGGGAGGACTGAGACACACAAACACACACACACACACACACACACTCTATCTCAATACCCCATTATAGTCTCTCCTCTCATTGTCTCCTCTTTTTTCACCAAACACTAAGTTCAAAGTTGTTCTGAATTTAGTGAATATGGTTACTGCCATTTTAAGTAAAGAACAGTGTTCATCTCTGGTGAATCTTTCAGATCTTTAGAATTTAAGTCATAGTGAACTTTTGTCATGGATTAATAACCAATGCAATCATGATTCCAAGCTGGGAAGAAAAATATAAATATGTTTCAGCAGCATTTTTGTTGCAAATCAGTAGACCTGCATTTTGTGTTGCTTTAGTGTTAGTGTTTGAACACACATTACATAATGATCGGATTCATCTAACCTACTTCAGCTGTTGCAGCAACGAGAATAGGGAGAAATAAATCGTTTTGACTATTGAGGTGTGAGGGAGGAAGGAATGAAGGATGGCAAGAAAGACAGAAAGAAGTAAAAATGTGATGATACAGTTAGGAGAGAAAATGGGGCACGCCCAGATTAGAGGGCCTGCCTGTTTTATTTGTTTATTTTTGTTGTTGTTCCTTTTGCTGGCCTGAGAGCACCAGCCTCACTGGCACAAGGCCTGTCTCGGAGATAGTTTCCATACAGACAACTTCATAAGCCTGCATCTGCCTGAACAAGCCATAAAATATAGATTCATTGCCGCCCACCATCATCCGTTGGAGACAAAGGTGGTGCTTCATAGCTCTTCACTGACATCTGTTGGCATGTTTGAGTAATGCATGTGTGTGAGTTGGGTCACATGACTTGAGTCCTGCCTAGATACGGCTGGTGTCAGTGCTCAGTAAGTGTATATGGTAGAATGACATAAATACAGACACACACACACAGAAGATTGATTACGCAATTCATGGATACAGCAACTATTCATATTATTATTTTCTCCTACATGGAGACTGTGGACTTCTGCATCGAAGTGGTAGCCAAACTAAAATTGCCCCAGAAGCAACACTTAAAATCTACAAATATATGAGGAACATACCAAGTAAAATACATGTTTTCTCAGGTCTCTATCACAGGATTTTTTTTTCTTCAAATGGCAGTGTCAGGAATTTGTTATGCATTTTTATTAATACTTCTGTGAGTTTCTCATCATTTGGAATAGCAAGCAGGAGTTCTCTCTCCTCCACTCATTTTCTCTCTTTCTCCACCTGCCAGTGTCGAGATGCTTGCTGAAGATCTGATCCCGTCTGCCTCCAAGATGCCCTCTGAGTCTGCCAGTGAAGGCATGGCACCAAAGGTAATGTAAAGCACAGATCAACTGTTAACTTTTATTATCCACTATACTGCTGTTAACTTAGTGACAGTGGTGGAGTTATATTTTGTTTATGGAGGTCTTAGCCATGAGTCTTTAACTATGAATTGTTTAGCATGAGTAGATTTCAGTGCTGCTGTTATGTCACACAGATCTCAGTCTTCTTTGTGGTTTAGCTACAATGGTTTGCAAAGGAAATATTCAAGTCCTAATGCTGTTACTGTATTAAAGGCTGCCGTCACATCAATAAGTCACGGCATATTTATTACACATTATAACGCACATTTGTACATATTTTGCCTATTATGCTCAACTAGTCCATCATACACAATAGTTACCCCTTAGTAATAAAGAAGGGCTATACTTCAGAAGGTCAACAGTACTAAAAGCCAGAGCAATAAATAAATTGATGTCTGTGTACAGAAATTCCTCCCTCTATCCAACTGTGTTTTGCCTCCAACACTTAAGCCAGGTCAGCTGGCGTGTGTAACTGATTGTAATAGAAAATGTACTGATATGAAAGAAAGATGCCCACACACCATGTTGGCACCGCCACTGCCCTAGTGTGACAGCTTTTCCATCCTTAAAGGATCTTAGTCTGATTAAACTCTGTGTGGACTGTGTCCTTTTCATTCATATGTTACTCTGAAGTGTGGATGGACAGTTTTCTGCATTAGTTGTTTACAGACATAGACATAGAGAGGTTTCTTTGGTGCTCACTAGTTGCTGTGATGAAGACTTCTTATGTCATTCTGCAGGTGAAAGCAGAGGTGGAGGACCTGCAGCCCACTGCCCCACTGTCTGACAACTTGATTGACTTCTCTGACCCAGCTCCTGTGGTATGTCTAAATGTTATCCATTCACCTGTTGCAGGTCAGTGTATGAGTCATGTATCTCCTTATTTTAAGCCTACAGTTTGTACATTCCTCTTAGGTCTCCGTTTATAGTTTAACTAGGAATTTGTCTCTTTGCGTAGCTCTCAAGAATCATGTATGTATGTCAGCAGAGGGGTCAGAGCTCAGAGACAGTAATTTTGCAGCACCCCTGCAGATTATTGGTTCACTTCTGTCTCAAGGGCATTTTAGGACACATTGGCTATTGTGGGGATTAAACCTCTGACCTTCCATTTAAGAGATGATGCCTTTAACCACCACACCAGACTGCCACAATAAATTTACTCATTCATTCATTGTAGGTGCACACGCAATATTGTGCTACTAACAAAAGGCAGTTACCTTGATCTGAATATCTTTGTTTTGTTGCCTGGCTGTGATTTCCTTTAAGACTTTGCTTCATTTTGATGGTTGCTGGAGTGTAACAGCTGTTTTCTGGTTGTGTTTCAGTTACCTCCAGTGCAGCAGCCCAAACCTGTCATCACACCTCGCTGGATCATTCCCACTACTGCTGTGAGTAACCAGTATCTGTCTGCCTGGCTGTCTTTTAAGCTGTCTGCCTCTTCTTTTGCTCAGCTGTCTATCTGGCTGTCTGGCTTCCTTTTTTACCAGTCTGTCTGCCTATGTTTTGACTTGTCTCTATCTTTCTCTGCAAATTCTTGGTGAAAATTTTGAGAATTTGATGTGCAATAAATATTTTCATTTGTATCCTACTTTCCTGATAATTCAGAGTCAGTGGCGATGCTTTTTTCCCCATAGGCATTTAAAGATAAGGATGCTTAAGTAGTTGCTGTATACCTTAGCAGATGTAGAGGCAAAGTAGACACTGACTTCCTTCCTTGTCCCCCATCCCGCTCTAATGCAGCCTCCTGGTGTCTTTACTAACGGCCTGCTCGACCTTGACCCCCCTGCTAAGGTCACCCCTCGCCTCCCTGCAGATGGGGCAGCAGCTCTCACCCCAGCCCACCCCCACCTCACTCACACCCATAACATCATCGCCACCAGGTAAAATCTTTTACAAACATAACTTTGCTGGCAGTGATCTGAATCCATGCATTTGACACATTTTCAAGCGAGCTTTTTAGTGCACTGAACCCCACTGGTTGAATTCGGAAATTTATTTATTTATTTTCAAGAAACCGCAAATTACCAACAATTTTCAGCAGTGACTATGGTGATTAAAGTTATGAGGCCACTATGGTCGGGCTTCACCTTTAAAGCTGTTAGATACTCTACACAAGCAGGGCTGTGCAGTGTGACAATTTTGCTCGCATTTTCTATTAAAAATTATAATGTGCGATGATGAATTTGAATCTACTTGCACATGTGTGATATGTTGTTGCTGGAGATCTGTCTAGAACAGGGTGTAAAATTAACACGCACCATCCACCAAATGCGGGTTATTTCTGGTAGTCTCACATGCCACAGTGCCCAAACTTTGTCTGTACTGCGTTCAGTAACCTAGCAACCCATTGTGCGTCACGGCCACAAGACTTGTCTTCTTGGCTGAAATTGCAACCGTCAAATCTAAAAAATACCGGTAATGTTAGATTGAATATTCCAATGCGATATTACGACCAATAGATAGGGGTACCCTAGTGGATCACCGTGTCGGGTGTGTACCACATACTTGAGGCTATAGCTGCAGCGGCCTGGGTTTGATCCCAGCCCTGTGTTTCCCCTCCCACTGGGCCTGATGGACAGACTTGGGGTTTGCACGCATTGATTCTCACACACTCCCAGTGCGTAACGGCCACTCACCCCATTCACAGCATTAGCTGTGCTAGTCCACTGATGCATTTAGAGGTCGGGAAATTTAGGCTTCCCAGTGCTGCATTTAGGGCCAGGCTGGGATCTTTGCCTCTCCTCCTCTGCCTCAGCTCCAGTTCCAGTCCCAGCCCGACTTCTCTCTCTCAGCTACTTTGCTGTTTTAAATTTAAATAAAAAGTAAATGTTGTTAGTTGGCTCTTGACTTACTCAAGCGGGTAACTCAAGCAGCAGATAAATATTAACAGTGGGGAGGCAGTGGATAATTTCGCTTTTAGAGTGTTATATATATTTTGGAATAGAACAAGTTTTTGACTGCACTCCTGTGTGTGTGCGCTACAAATTTTATTTTAGTGCTACTGATTTTTTTGGCTTGCTAGCACCAGTGCTACCACTTAAAAAAGTAAGCGTACAGCCCTGACAAGGTGCTTATACTTATGTGTACGTGGAGTGTCAGTAAGGTTTGTGAGTTGAGTTTGGATTCAGTGATTGGATTCATTATTGATTCTTGTGACAGTATGTGTAGCATCTGTGAATCTCCATGTGAAATTAGACCATCTGAAGTATATTTGTATTTGTAAGTATAGTAAGTAAAGTAAGTAAGTAAAGGAGATGGTTCAGATTTCTATATATAAGACTCCTCCAGTGTCTTTGGATGTTGATTACTATGCTAGCATGTGTAATATTTTCCTCTTTCCATTCCTGTGTCCCACAGCATTGTGGGTCAGCAGCCAACTTCGGAGGATGGAGCCAAACCCAGAGGTCTCCTGACCACTGAGCTCTGAGGAGGAATGAGGAGCAGCCATCACAACACCAGCCTCCCTTACAGCCACCCAACCTCACCCCGTTACCCAACCCTGTCCAGCTCTGCTCAAGCAAATTGGACCAGGGTGAGCTAAAGAATGCAGAACCATGGAAGAGGCAACTCAAAAGCACATTTTATTTTGCCCACGCTGATTACTTTTTAAAGTTGGAGATGGAGAGGTACACCCTGGTGATGTGGGTACTATTTGTCTTTTAGAGTGGTAAACCATAGTATGATAAAAAAGCTCACTTTTTGTGACAAGGTTCAAACAACCATTTAATTCCCTCCCCCCAAAAAACTGTCATTGTTCATTATTAATCTGCTGGATTCAGAGTTTAGCCATTGACATCACATCAAAGTCATGATTCTTTTAATTGTAGCTTTGAGATGAATTGATCAAATGTTCCTACATCTTAAGATCAACACCTAATTTATTTGTTAGTATAGGATTTCCTTTTGCATTCCACCAGCCCTG
The DNA here is from genome assembly GCA_900302535.1 of Neoniphon sammara. Classification (NCBI taxonomy): domain Eukaryota; kingdom Metazoa; phylum Chordata; class Actinopteri; order Holocentriformes; family Holocentridae; genus Neoniphon; species Neoniphon sammara. The sequence continues at coordinate 10,700 of OMKZ01031959.1, read as the reverse complement.
CGCAGATTTGTTTCCTCCATTCAACCAGTCAACCAAACTGTACTCACTATTGCCAGTACCATCTCCTTGCTGCTAGTACAAGGACGGTCTTGATCAAATTGTCTTGGTCAAATTGAGTCACACATGCTAAAAATGTATGATACTGTAAGGCAATTTGGATAAATCATCAAAAAGCTCATGGGTGGGTTGCCTCTTCCAGTTTTGCATTCCATGCTAGACATAAAGTTTTCTTTTTTCCTCTTTTGCACCATTGAGTCTGCAACAGGAGAAGTTCCTCTTTGTCTTTTCTGTTTTATTTGATTTGGGTTGTGCTTTTTTCACTGATAATGTGCACCACTGGATCTCTGCTACACTGAGCTTTTTCTGTACAGTCACAGATCACACTGCTTGTAGAGTTGTTGAATAGCTGAATAACACTGGATGAAGGACTGAAAAGGCTGTATAAAGAGAGCCAGATGAAAGGAGGAAAATGACTTCAAGTGTCAATTCTAAGAAATGACACATTCGGAGTAGACTCTTGAGATAATGAACCTCTTGTGGATATGATATTGTACACATCTTGTAGTACACTACAAACTATTTTTATAGACTGTTTATACATACACTCATCCTCTGAAACTAGGCCTGATTGCAGCCACTGGATATGGAAGTTTTATTTTTTGCGTCTGTCTAAGAAGAATCACTGGATTAACATCGCAACACTGGACCTTGAGATGGACTCTTTCAATAGGATGATGATAGAGACAACCACTTCAGTTTCTACGGATGTTTTTACTATTTTGTTCTTACGTTTCTGTCTTTTTTGATATTTTTATTTGCCCAACACATACTCTTTGAGTTTATACATTTCAGTACCAGCATTGTGAAGGATTGTGAACACCAGCACTGAAAGTTACTTTTGTGTTTGTCTTTGAACTGTCTCTGTTTCACAGTTTTTTCTGAACTTTTATGATGGCTTGGAGTCAAGCATGACTGCACAATAACATGAGTTTTTAGCCATGGGAACAAACCAGTACTGATGTGTATAAAATGTGATCTCTCCCTTGCTCTCACTAGAAGCCACTGCTTCTCTCTGTGGGAGTTTTGTACACCTTTCCTAATTTAAGCTAAACTGGGAATGTAAAGTGTTGCAAGTGAAATCAATCCATTATCAGACCTTGGTCAGCTGCTGTTGAAAATCAGTTTACTTTGAGCATTTGCTTTGCAGTTTTTGGATAATCTGATTGGTTACATGGGTACATCTTGGATAGCAATGTGACCCTGGTATAAAAATGGCTCCAGGTATGACATGTTGTAGCTAATACCCTGCCTTATTGAGATGAATGTATTCAAATTCTCTCATCTGAGAATGCTGGAATGCCACTGTAAAGTAATATCACTATGAAGTCTATTGTTCATGTTATATCAACTATGAATTATGTTCTATAACTGGAGGAAAACACACTGAGGATATGTACTGGTTTTTCCAGACATGAATTGGAGCCCTAATTCAAGATTTTCTGAGCATTGGCACCAAAATTCCTAAAGAGTAGGGCTTTCAGAAAATAATCCTGCATATTTCAACCATCCCACCACAACTCAATCCCATTTTAAACCACGTCTTGACTCTCAATCAAGTTGTATTTGTGTGAAAACTATGTTAGGTTTTTCCCTGGTGATATATGCTGGCATTATCTGTCTTGAATAAGGGAAACTGACACTTTTACAATGTCTCCTTCATGTTCAGTGTCGTCTTCGTTTAAATATATGGTCTGAAGTGTTTTAGGTAACAGTCATGATGTATTCTCATTATAATGGCATTTGAAGTAGTTTTACATATATATTTTTGAAAATGTTGGCAGTATTTGAACCACATGCTGAGTAGAATTCAGTGCTGAGGTGTTTTGTAATTACACCACAGCATTGGAAAACATATTGCTGATCAAACTGGCCACCTCAGCTGGCTGGAAAGACTTTGTGAAGAACAACACAACATCTGTTTTTGTGATGTCTTGAATGCAATTTTATATAATCTTTTTTTTTTTTTCCGGGGTACTTAGTCACCATTCAGTAAAGCTTTGTTAGTCCGAATTTTTTTTTGTATTCACCATATGGCTGATGTCAAACTGATGAGACTGAAAAGAACATGATTGGGATTTCAGCTGGATTTACACAAGACCAGGGTATTAGATATCACACTCAGTGTGGACCAAACGTGATTGTTTTTGTTGTTTTAAACCAGCCATGAAAAGGTTAAATCTGGATCACGTGAAGGTAAATAAAAATCAGGTTTTCTGTTCTTGTGTAAATCCATTTTGTCTGTGATAAGAAGCAAAGGACATACCTGTTGTATCTGCATCAGAAATGTAGCGATAGAAACTCTTATGCCGAGAGGTCTGTGTATTCTGAAATATTTTTTAAAGCGCTATATTTGAGTTAAATTACTAGTGTAACCATAACTCATTTAAGGAAATACTTAAGTAACACAGTAAGTGCAATTTTTTGCTGTAGCTCTCAGAAGGTTTTAATTTATTCATTTTTTTTGTAAGAGCACTCTTTTATCTACCTTAATTTTGAAGGAACAACTCACAACAAGAGTTCACGTGTATTCTTAGATTTAGTTAGTTAAGATGCCTTAGTTAAAGTAGTCGGGGGAATCAAAGCTTGGAGAAAATGATCCCAGTTTGCAACGTCGGAAAATTGAACTCGAGATGTGCTTCACTGATAATGAAGAGGACATGGGCAGTATGCGGCATGATTTTTTTGATACATGTTACATTTTTTGATTAAGGACTGCTGACATCTTTAAATTGTGAATCTGATATAAAACCTCAGTCATTTCTGTTAGTCTGCAAAGTCAACTTCCCATTGATTGTTAATGGTTCAACTCCACAAAGCATCTTTTTACTGTATCACAGACTAGGGTCTGAGTTCTTTGGCTCTGGTTTTGGAAAAGACTTGTTCACAACTACTGGTCTGTCCAAGATCAAAGTAATTAAGTATGAATCAGGATGTGTTTTCCCTGTATACTGAGGGTACGACTACATTAGCTACCATCAGACTTGTCTTATATATGTACATTTACTTACCAGCAATGTGTAGAATGGATTTCAGGTAGATATTTTGTACAATGTAGTAAATTCTATGAGTAAAAGTCTTGGGGAAATCTATTTTTGTATGTTGTTTTTTTATCAACCATTTCACTTTTTCTACACTGCACAGATGCAGCACAATCTACATTAAAAAAAAAAAAAAACACATACACTTTATATATATATATATGTATATATACACTTAGGAGGTTTATTTTGCAAGGTAACACACACTTAACCTAGTCCTGCCGAAACTCTGAGTGATATTTAACTGTAAATTTTTACTAGGTGAAAAGTGGAGAGTCTAGTTGGGACTGATCTCAGGGTCTTGTTCAGAATCCCAAATCTGCTCAAATGCTGTTTCTGTATCAGTTTAAGATTTTGTGTAGAAAGGCTTGTTAATATGCAGACGCTATTTCTGGATGTGATGTGTTTGCTTAGCTTTATCCAACTAAGTGCACGCCTTAAAATGAGCGTAGCATCAAAAATAATCCCAAGATCAAGATTAAAGTCAAGTAAACTTTAATGAAAGAAAGCCCTGGCATAAGCTAAGTCCACACTGCCATTCTCTTAAGTGCGAATGGCAGTGAGGTGTGTAGAGAAAGAAATTACCCCTGCCTTGGCTTGAAGCTACAGCAAACCTTTCAGAAGGCACGTCTCCTCATCTAAAATAAAAGACCAGTAATCTAAAACATTAAACTGATGTCACACCCAGTAAGCTCCCTGCAGTTTTGCACATTAGTCTTTTCACCACAGGATGGCAGCACAGCACCATTTACACATCTGGTCAACTTCTATAGGCAGATGAGAAGCTATTTTTCCAGCACTGTTCACTCTCCAATTTATATCTCAGATTTACTTTACATAATGCTGCTTATATCAAAGTCATGAGGCAAGAAAAATGTTACCTGAACTACAGAAACAGGCCAAGATAAATAAAGTTTGACTGATTGATTGAAGAGTACAAGCTACTGTTTAGCTCATGGTGTGATCCATAATGTTCAACTGAGGGGCCTTTGTGACTGCATAATACTTGTCTTAACCTCTAGGGTGTAGCCTTGCTCCAGTGTGGATAAACCAGATTGGTGGAATTACCTGGAATTATCTTTTTTCTTCTCTAATGTGTTATTAATAACCTGCACATGGGTTAGACCTGGTCAAGAACTTGCACAAGATTTCGATGGGCATCTCCCCCAGATGGATTATACCACATATGTGGATAAGATTCAAGATGATGGCGACTTGTTTACATGGGTCTCGCAATCAAATTTTATATTATTAATGTGTATTTAAGGCATGGACATGGGAAGTATTTCTTTGTTAGAGAGGACTGGGTGGGGATTCAGGGGTCGGTAACTTCACTGGGTACATTGTGGACCAACAGCCAACATTATTACTTCATATTCAGCATTAAGACCTTGCCTAACGTTACACCCTGCTGTGGTACTAGCTATTTTGCATAAGCTTTGAATATTGATATCTGGAGTTCTGAGATGTAATGCTTTCAACATGGTTTTCTGGCTCAAAGTTATTTTGGCTATAAACTCACAATGTTTGCTGTCCTAGTTTTACAAACTAACCATCCTGGGCTTCCCCCTTTTCAGTTACTTATCAGCAAAAGCTCACTACATTATCGCCATTTAAGGAGATGCAAATAAAATTCAACAACAAACTGTCTGTGCGGCACATATAGGTGTTTCTTGCCTGAAAATCCTGTTTCCACAAGGATTGGAATTAAGTCGGGGAGTGGACTGCCATTAAAATCTCTAAAGAAATGAGAACAGAAGCTACCATTATTATATGAATTGCTGTATTGATTTACATTTGTAATGAAGTGAAATGAAAATGATTGACTCCAACTGGTCCCTGCAACAAAGCAATGCATAGTTGGACCATTATAAACCAGCAGAATGTCCTACAGCACTATAACTCAGCCAGGACTGCTCCCCTCAGCAGATGGGCTGACTTTTCCCCACCTTCCAAATGAATAATTGATTACGTACATGGACCTTATGCCAGGTCATGATTGCTTAAGCATGCTCAAAGCTCTGGGTGGATTCATGGATCTTTGGCTCAAAGCCCACGCCCTGATGTCACCAGTAAATCCCACTCAAAGAAAATGATGCATGTCTTCTCTTAAATTTTAAACATACTTTGAAGTTGCATATGGTGGACTTGTATGTATGCACTGATTGCAAATCATTACAGTGGCATAAGGTACTTATGATAGGACGGGGAATGTGCAAATCTCTTCAATAACCAATGTGTGTACCTCCAGATTTAGTAGGTTGGTTCTAAACTGTTGGCACTCACTAGACAACTGATGCTGGCTGCCAAATATGCACAGCATGGTAAATGGAGCTGGAGAGCAGCAAATACAGACAAGGCCTCTAGCTAAGACAATGTCTATAGGCTGTAGTGGCTTGCCTTACAGTTTACAGTCCTCTGATTATTATTCTGGACAGTAACTGCTTTCAAGGAGACTAGCTGGATTTATATAGGAGAAGAAAATTGGATATTAATCTACGTATCTAGCGCTTTCTCAACTTAAACCAGCAGTTAAAACATGATTTGAATATAGTAGCATGGGGTAAAAATCACATTATTGTCATGATCCTGGCTTTAGTTCTGCTAGTTTTAAGAATTGCCAGACAACAGTTCTCACAAATACCGATGCAAATACTCATTAGGATGCTGGAGTAAAACGCAGATGGCCACATTAAATCCAAGAAGACATCCTGTTTATGGAAAGTATGGATGAAATTTAAATAAAACAGATGTTTAACTCTTTGACACCCAAGCTGAAAGCTTTCCTGTCTTTTAAGTTTACAGTGAAAAATAAAATTTGCATCACACAGGGTTTTATGTTCCTGTGCAACTCTGGGTACATTGATTAAAACTCAGGAGTAAAATCCAGACGCTGATGAAATGTACACAACTCCTGCCCTCGCATCTGTCTCCATTGCTTTCTCTGCTCTGACAGTGTGTGTGGGATCCTGATGAAGTCTCTTTTTTTTTTTTTTTAACCAAATAAACTGACTTTGATGAAAAGTTTCATCCAGCTAAAGATGAACAAATGGTGGAGCATCTGGAGGGAAAGATAGACACAGGGAGGTAGTGCATGTGTGCATGTGTGTGTGTATTTGTGTCTGTGTGTGAGAGAGTGTCTATATTTGATCAGTCCTCAAGAGACCTGGTCTGAGGTGCAGCCAGAGGTCCTGAAAATTCAACAGGTAAACAAAACAATGTGTGTGTGTGTGTGTGTGTGTGTGTGTGTGTGCGCATGCGTGCGTGCGTATGAGAAACAGATTGACACACACACACAGATGGAGTTCTCTCTGTCAATCATTACAATAAAGGCTATTGTGTTGTTTGGCTAGCTGTTCCAGGAGATAGCATTCTATGACAGGGCATTCTGAAAAGAAGCTTATACATCTCAACTATCAAAATGTGTGTGTGTGTGTGTGTGCGTGTGTGTGTGTGTGTGTGTTGGTGTGGCCGGTATTCATAGTCATAGCATTCAGATGATAAAGACGTGAGTGAGCAGTAATTGATCCCTAAAGGGCTGTATTGTGCCAGTGTCAGTGTGTGTGTGTGTGTCAGTGTGTGTGTGTGTGTGTGTGTGTGTGTGTGTGTGTGTGTGTGTGTGCAGGCCCCAGCTGGTGTGAGCTGCAGGGTTCGCAGTGTCAGCCCGAT
>OMKZ01031951.1:13942-40758 GCA_900302535.1 Neoniphon sammara | reverse complement strand
TTTTTAATTTTAAAAAAAAAAAAAAAAAAAAAAAAAAACAGGCCTGTGGGCAGATGAAGGGAAAGGACATTTTTTGTTTGCACATAATATAAAAAAATCTCCCTTGTTACCTGTAAAATTTGGTCACCATTCCCTGTAGAATTTAGAGGAAATGTGAGGGGAACAGACTGGCTGCCCTCTGACTCCTTTGTATCCTGAGCAAAAAGAAATCAAGTACTGACCAGAGGCCTATTTGATGGATGTACAAATTTTCAAGTCAGCTGTTGCTTACCCATTAACACACAAATTATTGGGCCAAATAAATAGTCAGCTGAAAATTATTGGCTATGAGTCTGTTTTACTGTAAAGGGTAAGCGGTGTGCTTCACTTTTCACTCTAAGGACCACAGCTAAGGCCACAGACCACTAGTAATTTCAATGGCTACTTCAAGATCAAAGAGGGCTATCCAGTGGCGTAACATGATAGTAGTGGGCCCCAGTGCAAATGTTTGTGTTGGGCCCTTCCCAACTTGGACACATGTACACTACTACCTTGTCCATCACACACAAATTAGCAGGCAAATTCAAGCAGAGGAGACAATGGCAAAAAGAGGCCCACTGCTCTGCCTCTCATACTATAAACAGCAACCTGTGGTTGGTACCACGAAAAGCAGTTCTCAAGCTGCCTGATCTCCACATCATGTAAACTACAGCTTTAACGCTGAATAACAGCCAATAAAAAGTCACATTGTTACAATGCCAACAAACATTTGTTGTTTTCAGCCACAGGTTTTATACAAACAGAGAGTGAAGAGTTTATAAGAGAGCATGTAGATCTGAATGGTTAGTGGTGAGTGATTGGTGGCATTTTATAGTCTCACTGACAGTTCTAAACAGTTACAGGCCCATCCAAGTGATATAGAAGACACCACAGACTTCTTGGATTTCATTCCAGTAAGCCCATACCTACTGAATTGCTTGCACAAAGTAAACTGAACATATGTACAATAAAATTTTGATTGGCTAATACATGGTGAGTCAAGATATCTGCACACCTAAAATTGTTCTCTGCAGGTGCAAAAGAAGAAAGGCAAAATTGTGGAGGAGAAACTCCAAGCACACTGTTCTGCAAAACACTGCACTTTATTGTGCTTTGCTGAGCTGTCAGCCTCAGGCCATCATCAGAGCCAGGTTTGGCTAATACCAAGAGTTTATGAAAAAAATGAGCCAAACCCAAAGACCATACTGTCTGCAACCATCTAGTGTTTGTGGATAATCCACCAGAGTAAAGAAAAGCAATCTTTTTTTATTGAGTTTTTGTAGTTTTTACATATGAAGACCTCAGTCCTGTTTGTTTGCAGAGCACAACCAGCACATCACATTCATCATTATGCTTTAAAACTTGGCATTAGCATGGCATACGTGGAATAACAAAAGGTAAGGCTGCTCAACTTAAAGGAAAAGGTGGTCTCTTCACACAAACTTGCTACAAATGTACTTATTACAAGCTGAGACCCTTTCATTTTAGGCTATTTGGCTTATGTTTAGATGGATGTAGCATAGTCAATGAGGTTTTGTTTGTCCTGTTGAGACAGGGCAAGGCTCTTGATAGCTAGGGGACTGTTAGTTGTAAATTTATCACTGTATCGCTTCTTATAGGTGAGAGAAACTAGCCTAAACGCTATCGCACAGCCCAAAACATTTTAGTTAGAAAAGGAATCGGGTTACCCTTTTCTAGTCCGCCGGAACTTGATTCAATTGTGTATTCATGCTCATGTCGTACATACTGGTATTGACCAGTTTTAGTTCAGTGGAGCAAATAAAAGTCATGACAATCGTGTATAGTCATATTGGTGGATACTTGCATGTTTAAGATGAGTTGAATTGGCATAAAATGAACTCGTATATGTTTTAGTGTCTATTTTATACCAGCGCACGGCAGGATATATAACCACTGGAGGCGTTCTTCGGTCTATAAGATACTGCCGCCATCTTAAATTCCCAGACTCTGCTGTTCCGACCAAGATAATATTGACTGACTGGAGAGGGAGTGGACGGGAGCTCCCCGCTGACGCTGGTCTCCGCATTTTACCTGACTTTTTCCATTTGAAAGTGGTTTTATTCTTCGATATCCGAGTGGACGGACTTGCTGTTTTGACAAGGGTAGGCTTCAACATTCAAACTACGGGCTCTCCACATTTTCTCCCTCTTTTCATTTCGAGCTCTCGCTGAATGCCAGGAATGGAGTCGGTTGTGTGTGGGGCGGCCGGGGATGCTGCTGCTGCTGCTGCTGCAGCTAGCGAGCCAGCTGGTTTCACTACAAATATTTGGGATAAATGAGCAATCGTCTGGTGGGATTTGTGCCTGTTTTACCATCGATACCCACTGTTTTCATGAAATTAAAAGGTTAGCATTAGTTGATTTAGATAGCGGACGTACTTGCTAGCTCAAATTAACGCCCAGTTTGTTCGAAAACCTCGGTCAAGATTTGGGAATAACGAGAATGTTATGTCCTCGCATGTGTTAATTGTTAACGATAGCTAATGTTAGTTAGCTTTACTACTAGCCCACTTGTGCTTCTGGCTACATTCCACTATTCTGACTCATGTTTGCTTGACTTGAGTTTCGCCTTTTGGTCGGTTGTTGTTGCAGCTGGTTTAGTTACTTGGGGCGAAGATGAACATTTGTTTAGCTAAGGCTGTTTTATACATTTTAACTACCTTATTTGGTTCAAATGGTTGGTTTTGTAACCCGTATAAGTTATGGAATGAGTAAAGTAACGTTGGTGTTAGTTAACGAACGTTGAAAGTTTAGCTGGAACGTCGCAGTCGAGAAAGCGGGTTAATTTTAACTGTAGGTCGAGCTTTAAGTGCAGCCGGAATGACCTCAAACTTACATTTGTATTTTAGATTTTGGGTTTTATTTTTCTGTGCATGAGCCATGCGTTTTTTCCACCCGTCCTTTTAAACAAAGACCGACAAATTCCTCTTCGCCGCTGTGCTTTGGGAGGAAGACGAGGAGGAGCCTGAGTGTGAAATTTGAGTCAGCGGTGTTGGAGTAGGAAAGTCAGGGCAGCCAAGCAGCTGTGGGGAAGGGGGGCGCCGCTCACTTTTTCGGAGGTTTTTAGATATTTAGGCATGTGTTGATCTGTCTTAGTTGACTCTATATTTTGTTGGCTGTTTACCCACTCCCTTGCCGCTTTATATAGCCAGGGGTGAGGGCTGGTAAGAGACCGACTGCTCGCCAAAGGAAAAAGTTGGTTTCCTCACCGCTGCTGTCCATCCTGCCGACCCAGAAAAGACCACACGGTATCGTGAGATCGGCTTAAATAACCAGATGTTTGTTTTGTTTTAATCGCGCATGTTTAACCCTTGACATATTTGGCTCAGCGTCACTGAATAACAAAGTTGAGTTTTTTTCCAATGAATTACGAAGTTTTATGGATTTAAAATAGGGCGTATTAACCACTCACTTGAATTTTGTCATTCTGGTACAAATGCTTTATCCATCCTCGTGTGTGGACCCTGGAGAGATTTAACTGCGTATTGGAGAATCTTGACGGCTTATCTAGGTGATTAAGAATTTGTTGGCTAATATTGTACACCCTGGAAATCACAGCGAAAACGGTGGTTTATTTTTGTCTTGTTAAGTTGGACTCGAGAGTGCGCTTTGAACTTCACACCCTGAACAACGGTATGGACTTTTAACAGTGGTCCTTGGTGTGTTTATGCCCCACAAACCACTGCAGTGCTTTTGGTTCTCGGCTTCTATCAAGATAAGTTCAATATTTTGTAAGGTATTCGTCTTCAGCTTTGTTCTCCGTCATAATAGTAACCTGACAAATCGACTGTTTAATTGACGCGAATACCTGAAAGTTTTCTTGCGACAATTCAGAGGAATTTAGGACGGAAGCGTGGGTGTATGCTGCATCAGAGGCTGGTAGTAGTATAAACTGAGTTGAACCACCCGATTTAAAGCGAGGACTGTCAACATATCCTTTCCAGGAGCTTTATATATAATATCTTAATAATTATTTGTCTTCCTTTGATTTTTTTTTTTTACCATTATGATATTAATGTTTTCTAATGCCGTGGCATATATAAAATACAAAAAGCAAACGGACGACTACTGAATGTGAATTTGGGTTTTGCAGAAACAGCCTGTTTTTTCTAGAGGTGAAAGCAAGCAGAGAAAGGTGTTCAGTGTGTTAAGAAACCGGAGGATTTGTCACTTTGAATAAACGTTAGGCTTCAGATTACCACCGATGTGTCCTCCAGAATGGGAGCCTATCCTAAGTACCGACTTTGCTCGATTTTCCTTTGGAGGATGCCCTTCCAAATGAATACTTAAATGTGTAGGAGCAACAATTAAGTCCTTTTACTCAATTTTCAGGTGTAAACCAGTTGATACTTGTGTTTCTCTGTGTAAAGGGACTGTTTATTTACTTGGCAACCTAATTTGTTTGAATCATGATTTACAGATGTAATTTGTATTTTTCTCAGTCTATATTCACATACCATTTTCCATTCAAACGGGAGAAAATACATTATCCAGGGCTTTAAAGGCCATCTTCACATGGAGCTATCATGGACATTTCCAAGAGCTTCTGTTTCTCCATATAGGCTTCCAGGGTTTTGTATTCTAGACATAGACCATACATTGCAGCAGCTGCAGGCGTTGAGCTCCAGTGTATTGTTGCCAGCTCGCAGTGAGGGCTGCTGACCCTGCACATTATGTTGCTAACCCTGAAGCCTGTGGCAGCTCCTGTCTGTCTGCCTGGACTGATAATTCAGCTTGTTAGGGTCATTTACACACAGGGACATATTCGCCATCACTGACATGGAGCCCACTTTGGCTTTTCACTCAGAAGAAATGGTCTGTGCAGGACTTGAGTTGGATTTAGTTCTTTTGAAGTGCTACTGTGAATGAATGCAGTGAGGTGAATTCATTTTTTAATCATAACTCTGGTAATTTCTTCTATACAGGTTAATTTTGCATTTAGTATTCAGGGCTGTAGATCATTCTAATATATTTTTTTGATGCCATAGTTCCTCCGGAGACACGAAAAATTAAACCACACATAGCTGCAGGCCAAGGAGCAAAATGTGTTTATTTTGAAGTAAGTGTAAGTTGTAGATTTTACTTTTTCTAAAGGAGATGTTACATTGTTTTGTACTGATGCTGTTTACACATCAGGTGAATCTTGGGGAATCAGCTGAGCTCACTTTGGGGCATGCTGGCTCAAATTTGCTGGCATTTTAGCTTTTCAGACCGAAGAGATGGCTTTTGAGAGTTCAGATGGGCTTAGCTGCTTTGAACTCTAACTCTGAATAAACACATTTATTAGCCCTCCTATGCTGCCTTAATTTTTTCCACAAATTAAAGGCAGCAGGGGAGAGAGTAGTAGGCAGTCAGAGCAGGGATGTTATTATTCAGTAGATTTTTTGCCTGTGTAACTGCAGTTCCAATTTATTTTCTCATCTCCTGCAGGGTATTTAGAGAAGCAAGATTTTCTACATAGCTTACACAGATTTATTTCACTCTTAGCTAGTTGCTGATGTTGTGGATAACTTGTCAAACTGGGGTGTATTGAGTGTTCTAGATGTCCAAGTCAACCTGTGATTTTAATAAGAGCTGAAGTCAATTCATGATAGCTCTTTAGTCATCTGGATTGCTACCCAACCCTGCTTGAAATTCCGTCCATGCTCTTTAGCAGTACCTATGTGTGGGGCATCGTGTTGGCTCAGAGGAGCATGGTGCATACCATGTACTTGAGACATCACAAATTCAAAGCCAAACCCACCTTATGACCTGTAGTGCAGGATTTTTTTAACACTCTGTTTCCTTTCATTCTTAATTGAATTCATTCTTACTTTCCCTGTATCATTTTGTGCATTGTCTTGATGCCAGCCATGCTTTGATTTGAGGTGTTAATATAATAGTATGATAAGAGCCATAGATTTCCCATATATTTAACTTTAGGCCAATCCAACTAACTGACTGCACTGGTGACTTTTTCTACTCCAGAAGATGGTATCAAAACCAATCTCAATAATGGAAATGTGTGGCTTCTGGCAACTGGCTTCCAAGAAACGGGGGTGTTGTTTCCTCTCAAATTATCAGAGCAAAGTTGATCATTTACACAACAAAAATGAAGTCCCTGGCCTGAGCTCTCTATATGAACAGCCATATTTGTCTTTGTTGTAACCAGGGGCAATGTAATGGACTGAAGCACACTATTCCAGCGCACCCAGCTCTGTACTGGCACAGTAAGCCTATCATTTGTCTGTGGCTGCTGACCTAGGGCAGTGGTGGTGGTGTGGTTACACTCATTCTATACAACTGTGTGTGCATGTGAGTGCATTTGGATGTTTTTCTGAATTTACATTTGTGTGTAGGCCTATACCAAGAAGTTAAAATGTGATGCTCACTTAGCCTCTGAATGTGTTGGGGGGCACCAAACATAAAATTTTTACCCTCGATCTCCACTGTCCTTCCAACATACACATACGTACGCCTCTACTCGCTCCACCCCAGATATTGTGCAAAACAGCCACGTGTCTCTGATGACTGTGGTGTCTCAGTTGTTAGTCAGCTGGTTCCAGGTCTCTCTGACTCACTGATGTCTCCATATTAATATATGCCTCCTATTTGGACCAGGCGTGACTCTTTTTACATATGGGGTTTTCACATCTGGCTTCAAAGAAGCCTCTAGTTGAGATTTTTGCGGTTAGGCTGCTAGCCTGATATCCAGGAGCGCTAAATGAAAGGAGGTATTTTTTTTTGTTCATGGTCAGAATCTGGCTTTAGATTAAGCTTGCCATTTGTGTCTGTGGCTCAGAGGCCAGATGCTGCTTGTTTGCCCATCAAAAAACTATATCATCAGCTAGAGGTTTCCAAACCCAGATGTAAAGAGCCACATTTCCACCAGTGTGAATGGTAAATGGTTTCACTGTGTGCTTTGATTGTATGTTTGATTTGTATGCAGGCTTAGTATGGGACATATGGCTCTGATTAGGACCAGGCTAGGTTATGTGAGGGCAGGCCTGGGCTTAGCTGGGAAGATAGCGTGTGAACAGTGAATGTGAGTTGGTGTGTTTGTGGTTAGAAACAGCAGTTACAGAGCCTGACTCAAGACTGAGTTTTAATGACAGTGCTGAGCAGGGGTGGTGTGGGTGTGTGTGTGTGAGAGAGAGAGAGAGAGAGAGGAGGGAAGTAATCCAGAACAGCAGTTAAGCTGTGCTTTTGTGTTAGCACGTGGACAGCCATTTAACTCCACAAACTCCTCCTATGCTAACACCCATGATGAAGACTGACTTTACCCCTTTGCCTGACTCCTTATATTTTGTATATAGGTGCCTTTAGTCTTCACTTTTTACCTCTTGCTTTTTACATTATCTGTTTAGTGAAGTGATTACTTTGCTGACAGGAAAATGAATAAAGATAGTAAAAATGCCATTATTAAAATAAATAAATAAAAGGCATTAAATGATTAAAGTGAACAAATACAATGTTTAATCAAATGGGTAAAACAATTGTAGAAAAGGCTGTCTGTTAAAGGTGTTTAAGAAGCAATTTAGAAGATTAACAGTGATTTTTGTCAGCATAAGCTCCTCAGGCAGGGTGCAGCAAATCCTTAGTGCCTGGACACTCAATACCCAATCACATTTGGTTTTGAGCTAAGACTCAGAATGGCCAGGAAGGCTCTTACTCATACAGGGTTAAACTAGATATCTTGCCCTCTCAGGGTTGGTAAATAAAAACTTTAATTTAGAACCAAGTCAACTTTTTTTGTCCTCCCATTTTTTTGGATTTCAGATTTAACTGACACAGCTCCTATTTTTTTCAAAGGCTTCTTACTTCCTATTCAGTATTCAGGCTACTGTGTTGTGCATTCGACTTATCAGACATTTAATGCGGTCAGAGCCACATAAACAAAATAGCGTGGAGGTATTTGGCGAATTTCCAAAGTTTTTAAGCCTGAAACCCAGAAAGCCTGTTACGCCAGAAATCAAATGAACGCATCTAAATGTAAAGATGATGCCAAATGGTATCAGTGCATTTGTGATTGTCTGACCTTTTGTGTTGCTCTGATAGGCTTGTTCCCTTTTACGGTTTCCCTGAATGACACGATAAAAGGTGGACAACATGCAAGAGTGATCTCTCCATGTAAATGTGGATTGTCTTCTCATAACCTAGGAAACTGGCAATAACTTGGAGGATGTGGTTGTGTTTGCTTTAGGAGCAGTTGGATATTTATTTTTTGATTGCTCCATGGAAACTGCATAACGTTCACTTTATTATGGGTGACTGGTGACTTCATGTGTATCATCTAGGCTACATCAATAAGATAATTTCCCAGGCCAATCTACTTTGAGACATGAGTTGAGAGAGGTAGGGAAGATGGGGATGAGAGACGGTGACACACAGCAGAGGTCATGAGCCAGATTCAGTCCCACAAATTCTGAGTGCTGTGACCAGTTGTGTGCCACTAGAAACTAGGGCTGGGTATCCTTAGAAATCTTTCAGTATTGGGTCCAGTACCTTGACTTGCCAAATCAGTACTATTTTCATATTTTCTCATGAGGCAGTCAACCCGATGTAGCTTTGGAACAGGTTCCAAGTTAGCAAAACACCTGTATTTGTCTGAATTTGTTAATCCTCCAAGTTGAAGGAACCCTCTTATCAAATCCCCTGTATCCCCCTTTCCTCCCTCCCCTCATGATGTCACATATGTCTGTCCCCAGTCCCCACTTCCCTGTGTGTTTGTCAACATGGCAGATTGGCACAAGGGTGGTGGTGCCCAAAGATGGTCAAGCATTTACGAATACAGTGTTAATTAAAAAAGTGGGTGCTGTGCTTTTGAAATTTACTTTGTCTTTTTCCCCCAAAACCTTGCATCAGTACTGGGTCTTAAAACTGTTCTCATTTGGATATAACGCTGGCACCTTATTAGAAATACTGTGCGTGAACTTGCTTGTGTTTTATCAGGGGGATTCAGCTAAATCAGACTTTTGGAATGAATTCGGTCAGTGATGGCAGTGTTCTGCTTGAGGTGGCCACCAGTGCTAAACAGATATGGACAGAGCAGTTTCGCTGTAAAGGCCATGTCGTTTTTGTGTGTGTGTGTGGAAGGAAAGGGGGTAGCTTGTATAGGTTTATGTGGACTAGCTGAGTGTGTAGTTAGTATAATTTAAGCGCAGTGCCACAATGTATATGTTGTAGCTGGTTTAGTTCACTGTAGAAAACTCATGATCCTCTCACCTCAACTTACTCTGGTAATGTGGGTATAAACCATTTAATCTGAGGCTCTCTGTAGCCCTGCTTTTATTCCTCTCTACTGTGCCTTTTGAATATCAGAACATGTCCAAACCTGTGTGCCACTGATTGCAAGGGATTTGGTCTGCATTCTGTTGTTGGATCCATATGCTGTATTAAAATAGTCAGGGATGTAATTTTCAGTGGGTTTGACCCAGGATTTCTGACTGTTTGCTATACAACCTTGATTTCTGTATCTTAGAATCTCTTAGAATATGCATTAGAAATTCCTTTCTCACTCTTTCAGTTTTTCTTTTCTTTTTTTTTAATCTTTTTTTTCCTCCAAATTAATCCTCTCTCGCTCCCTCTGCTTCTCTCTCCTTGCCATTGCCAGTGTTTACTTTCCCGCAGACTGAGGTTGTGGTTTCAGCTTCAAAGCCAGTGCTGGAATGCGTCTGCCCTCCTCCCTCTCTCTGCCTGCTTTTCTCTCCACCCATTACTCCCCTTCCTCCTGTCCTCCTCACCTAAGTAGTTGCTAGCTACTCCACTTAATGGTGGCTTTGTGTATGAGCTTCTGCTGTTTGCATGTCTGGCTTGAACAGAAGAGGAGAGAAAGGCAACCGAGTGGGAGGAAAGGCACTGGGAAGTCACTTGTCAGGGTCTATTTTTGAGCCAACAGTGCCATTAATTTCTTATAGAGAGTCTGTTTTTCTGCCTGCCTCCCTACTGTGTTCTGTTTTCTTGGTTGTAATCAAACCCCCGATGTTTGAATGGAAGGAAATAACAAAGGGAAGGGGTGGGATAGAGGAAAGGAATGATGCAGGGAGAGAGAGGCAAGCAAGGCAATTTGACTGACTGTGCTTTCTGTCCTGTGTCTTTCAGATCAGGAAGCTGTGCCGGCTGTGGTTTGAGAAAGGAACATGGCTTCCCAGGGTGAGTTCATATTTTTAATAGAGATACATGCAAACTCATAATCACTTCCATGGCTGTCCACAGCTTCGATTTCATCTTCTCTTTCTCTCCCTCTTATACACACGTACCTCTGCATTGACTAGAAGGCACTGTTTATAACTCTGCAGCACAGCAGAAATGACTTTTCTCCCAGGCTAGATTAATGCAGTCATTAAACTGCAGAAAATGTAATATTGATTTAAAATTGAGACCTAGAATGACTGCAGAATCAAACTATACGCTTGAGTACATCCTTTACTGATAAATCAGATGTATATCATTAAAGTATGAAAATACAGCATGGAAAATTAATAAAATGAGTAGAAAAGCAGTTTTGACAAGCAATACAATGCTTATAAACTGTTTGAGCTGTTGCGTGTCTTCTGTTGGTTATGAAATGTTGCTGTTGTATCTGATCAGACTGTGAGAGGATATGACTGTTGTATAGTATGTGTGTATGTGGTATGTCTGTCTAATAAATCTAATAGACCAACACCACGTCACTGTAACAATATGCTTAGCAATTTGTGCTTCACAGTAGTTTTAAATTTTAGTTTCCACAATTAATTGTCAGATTTTACAATATTCAGACATTTAGTTGAATTTTAGTAATCATTGTGAAAATTAATCTAAAATCATGCAACCTTACAGCAGCCTCTGAATAGCACTCACTGAATTGATATACCCTGATGCTTGTAAAGCATTGCAAAAGGGTTCATGAAGATTATGCCCGTTTCTTTGTTTTGCAGTGTCATTACCAATGACTTGAAAATGTTACTGAGAATCCCACATGGATTACTAAATTTGATTTATTCATCACCTCTTACAGAGCCGGCCATTGCCATGGAACTGCATTATAAAATGGGTTAGATCAGACTGACATTTTCCATTTGTAATGTTCATTTTTTATGTTGCCTTTCAGCTGATCTGATGGAACTAGACATGGCGATGGAGCCAGATCGCAAGGCAGCAGTCAGTCACTGGCAACAACAGTCCTACCTGGATTCAGGCATCCACTCTGGGGCCACAACCACAGCTCCCTCCCTCAGTGGGAAGGGCAACCCTGAGGAAGAGGACGTCGACAACCAGGTCCTGTATGAATGGGAGCAGGGCTTCAACCAGAACTTCTCCCAAGAACAAGTGCAAGGTGTGTAATAATAATACTGTTAGAGTCAAGGCCGAGGTAAATTTTAGTAATAACAGTCTGTTTAAAGTAAGCAAGATCACAGACAACTACAAGATACATGTCCTGTAATGTTACTGTTACTTGGAGAAAACCTACAAAGGTTTTTAGGAACAAATCAAACCTTTTGGACTCATTGAAGAAATACATATTGAAGCTACTCATCTAGGAAAAGTCACATATTGTTGACAATATAGAAGAAGGCACTGTTACTCAGAGTACTATTAAACAAACGACTGTCTTTCTGTGTGTCCCAGACATAGATGGTCAGTATGCCATGACGCGTGCCCAGCGGGTGCGTGCAGCCATGTTCCCAGAGACCCTTGAGGAGGGCATGCAGATTCCGTCTACCCAGTATGATGGAGCACACCCCACCAATGTCCAGAGGCTGGCAGAGCCCTCACAGATGCTCAAACATGCTGTGGTCAATCTGATCAACTACCAAGACGATGCCGAGCTGGCAACCAGAGCCATACCAGAACTCACCAAGCTGCTCAACGATGAGGACCAGGTAGAGCAGGGCTCAGTGAACACACATGGATATTCACTTACAGTGCAACACCAAAACTCAAAGTGCGAATGATGCGCCAACTTTCCGTCTCTGCCCTCTTTCAGGTCGTAGTAAACAAGGCAGCGGTGATGGTCCACCAGCTATCGAAGAAAGAAGCTTCACGACATGCCATCATGCGCTCCCCTCAGATGGTGTCAGCCATTGTCAGGACCATGCAGAACACCAACGATGTGGAGACAGCTCGCTGCACCGCAGGGACGCTCCACAACCTGTCCCATCACAGAGAGGGACTTCTGGCCATCTTCAAGTCTGGAGGAATACCAGCCCTCGTTAAAATGCTGGGGTAAGGATGATAAGGATGGAGGGATACTTGGATTTGACTTGTTATCTGACAGGCTTCCATTTACTTGGGTAGGGAGCGCAGTAATATCTGTGGTGGTAGTGGGCAGAATATGAGTAGATGCACATTGTTGAGTCTGAAAAGTAAGGCTTCCTGTTACCGTTTGCCAAACACAATTTCCACTGTCCCTAGTTTGTGGTTAAAACCTTATTTTGTTCGAATAAATTGTCCTTTCAGAACTCCAGTATTTCCTGCTACTTGATAAGTTGCTACTCCTTGGCCTAAAACAAAAGCTTGTGTTATGTTGAGGCTGTGCCATTGGTCAGTGCAGTGGAAGATGTTGGGTGCATGGCAAAGAGCCTAAAGTAAAATCATCTGCCTTAAAACTGTGAGAAAATTGACATCAGCTAAACTAAAAAAGTCTAAATCACCATAGACAGTGTGTATAATCACCATCTCTGACAGTGGCCCACTGTGGGATAAAAGAAATGTGGAAAAACCATTTGGCTATTAATTTGCCACAGACCCGCAGGGAGAGATGAGGGAGTTAAGGGACTTAATAAAATGCTAATCTAGTTCTGGTTATTTTCTGGTGCCTCATTTGACAGTAATCTATTCTGTACCATCACCGCCCAACACAGCCTCCTTTGTGGTTTCTTTTCATTTCTAATAATTTGTACATCTGTTCTGCAGTTCACCAGTGGACTCTGTCCTCTTCTATGCCATCACAACCCTACACAACCTCCTCCTGCACCAGGAAGGAGCCAAGATGGCTGTCCGTTTAGCTGGAGGACTACAGAAGATGGTGGCTTTGCTCAACAAGACCAATGTCAAGTTCTTAGCCATCACCACTGACTGTCTCCAAATACTGGCCTATGGAAACCAGGAGAGCAAGGTGAGGGGTTGGAGGAAGGGATGCAGTTAGGGAAGTTAGTATGATGTGTGAGCATGTTACCAGGCATTACCATATAATGTTCCATTCCCGTAACTGTCCTCTAGCAAACTGGGTGGCTCCCACCATTGGGGAGACTGTGTTTGTCTATTTTACAGCTGTTGTTTTGGTTCCACATTTGCCTCAGTTTTGTTTTTGTAGGTTGGTTGCACCAAAGTTGTTTTTAATTTGATACTTCAGAGTTGTGTTAAATGTGATGAAGATGCTACATTTCAAACTGTAGCCTCATGCATTTGTGTCTTGGCAAAAAAATAGAGTAAATCTTTCTGATAACCTTGGGCAGTGTCAGTCCTCAGGCCCTGGTGGACATCATGAGAACATTCACAGATCTAACTTCCTGGCTGTCCTCTCTTTCTCCATAGTTGATCATCCTGGCCAGTGGTGGTCCCCAGGCCTTGGTCAACATTATGAGGACTTACACCTATGAGAAACTGTTGTGGACTACCAGTCGAGTTCTCAAAGTACTGTCAGTCTGCTCCAGCAACAAGCCTGCCATTGTAGAGGCTGGTATGTTAGTTCTTTGTACTCCATAAATATTCTACACTTTGTAATATGAACCATATTATCCTGATGCTTTGTACATTCAAGTGTGGGGTTCTTACTTTTAAAATGTGTATTTAATGTGTTTATAAAAGAAAGGACATTCAGTGATTTGAGTTTAATGTATTTTCCCCACATATGACAAATTAACCACTCTGAATGCTTTTCTTTTCTTGTTTGTGTCTGTCTCTGCAGGAGGTATGCAGGCCCTGGGACTCCACCTGACAGACCCCAGCCAGAGACTGGTCCAGAATTGTCTCTGGACGCTCAGGAACTTATCAGATGCTGCCACCAAACAGGTGAGGAGGAGGAGAGCTTGGACCAACCTTAGAAATGTTCAGAGGGTGGGGTAGTAGAAGGGTGGGCTAATTTAATTTATTAAAAAAAAAAAAAAAAGGAAATTGCACGCTAGCTTCAGCTGTTATGTAAAACTGAAGACATACTGGAAATAAACTGCTCTTAAGTCATACTGCTTTTAGCTTTCATTATCAAGCATTAAACATGCTCCTAATGCTGTCAGAATCCAAGAGAAATAGGGGAAAACACCAGCACGTACATACAAGATCTCCAGCTTGCATACACACAGACCAAGAGACTATAGTGTAAACCCATTCCTCCTCTCTTAATAACTGCACAACTGTCCTCCTCTCTCTATAGCCCTGGTTTTATTATGTTATCTTTTACCTTTTTATTGATCTGGTTCATTATTATTTATTTGCTGATGCTGCTAAGTTGATAACTGTTGCCAAACTCAGTTTCATTGTGTAGAAATATGTAATGACAAAGAATCTATCTATCTATCTATAGGAGGGAATGGAGGGACTCCTAGGAACTCTCGTCCAGCTGCTGGGCAGCGACGACATCAATGTGGTGACCTGTGCTGCTGGCATCCTGTCTAATCTGACCTGCAACAACTACAAGAACAAGATGATGGTCTGCCAGGTTAGTACACACACAAGTAATTGATATAGAGCAAAACCAACCAAAAAAAAACAAATTCTATTGCTTCTCAAAGACTCTTGGCTGTATTACATGAAGACCTGAGCAGCCTGAGTTTGAATATGGCCTCATTTAAGTATTTTGTTGGCTCATGCCTTGAATTTTCCCCCTTTTGCGAGGAGAATGATTGTTTTCTTCAACTGTCAACTCTGGTCACCTCTAGGTTGGAGGTATTGAGGCGTTGGTTCGCACAGTGCTTCGGGCTGGAGACAGAGAAGACATCACAGAACCAGCCATCTGTGCCCTGCGTCACCTCACATCTCGACACCAGGACGCTGAGATGGCCCAGAACGCTGTCAGACTGCACTACGGCCTGCCAGTAGTGGTCAAGTTACTGCATCCGCCATCACACTGGCCACTGATTAAGGTACACACACACACAAACACAGGACCTGCCAGCAGAGGTTAACTGGAAGCCACTTATTTCATTAGGCACTTAGGTGGAAGATCTTTAATTAATGTTCCCAGTGAAAATCAATTTGCACTTGACCACCCCTTGAAGCTAAAATAATTGGCTGAAATTTAGGTTTCAGTCTATTATTCCTGTGAATACACATAATCAAACCTTGCTTCTAACCCAGGCTGGTAGATTATCTCTGTTGGGTCCATCAGGACTGCTGATGCTGTCGTGCATTTAGATTAAATTGCTGTACTGCTGTCAGCTGCTTGAGCCTGTATCACACTTGGCAGCTTGTGCTTGTTTTGGGTTCAGTCCACTGTAGAGGCTGCAGTATTCACCTGACTGGATGAAAAGTTCTCTGTCAGTCTGGAGAAAAATGATATGGCCTGTTGGCTCCTGTTGCCAAGCCACTAGTGGATAGTATTACACTTAGCAAAATATGTAAACCTGCCAGTTAAAGTCTGGAAGAAGTGTGGAATTATGAAATGGAAATAATTGTATTTCTTATACCTATAAATTTACATTTATATCTCTTAGCTGTATAGGTAGCTGTTAATGTGTAATGTGTAATTTGTCAGGTGTCCAAAAAGTTAGTTTCCCTCTGATTGGAATTTGATTTACTCCATGTGACTCAGGTCAGGTCAAGTTAACTGTTGTTTTTGTGTGTAATGAGTCCCTTACCTGTTATTTATTCCCCACAGAAAGTATATTACATGTACTAGTTAAATGGTTACATTTCAGCTGTAATCTCTGATGCTAATGTCTTCCTACCATTGCAACCTAAACGTCTCATAATTGGTGTCTAACCTTTTGTTCCCTTCATTAGGCCACAGTGGGTTTGATCCGTAACTTGGCGCTATGTCCTGCCAACCACGCCCCTCTGAGAGAGCAGGGTGCCATCCCCAGACTGGTACAGCTGCTGGTCAGAGCACACCAAGACACACAGAGACGCACAAGCATGGGAGGCACACAGCAACAGTTTGTGGTAAGAGCACACACACACCCCCACACCCCTGAGCCCCATAAACATAGACCACCTACAAACATCAACACACACACTTTAACACTGCATAAAGTAACAGTTTCCATCTTTCCGTTGTCTCATTAGGAGGGAGTTCGTATGGAGGAGATTGTGGAAGGTTGCACAGGAGCACTCCACATCCTTGCCAGAGACGTCCACAACAGAATAGTCATCAGAGGACTAAACACCATTCCACTCTTTGTACAGGTAAAACTTGTTCTTCTTCTTCTTGTTTGCAAGACTTTGAACAAAAGCATTCAAATGATTTCAGAAATTCTAAACTACTACTGATGTGGTCGAAATTACTGAGGTGTCATTCTGGATTGAATAAAATCACTGAGAACTTAGAGTCACTGATTTTTGGCTGAAATTGTTACTGAGGTAGTTGAAGATAATCCCTGACATAGTTACTCCATGCTCAGAAACAAACAAACAAAAAAACAGATGTCTTCGAGTTAAACTGTCTTATCATCTGACTCTCCATGTGGCTCTATTTGTTATATCTTCTCACATTATCCAGCATGTAGCAGCAGAATAGTGCAACCTTAGAAAAAGTTAAGAAAAATAACCTGACCTGCTCTTCTGTCTTTGTGTGTAGCTGTTGTATTCTCCCATTGAGAACATCCAGCGTGTAGCGGCAGGTGTCCTGTGTGAGCTTGCCCAGGATAAAGAGGCCGCTGAGGCCATCGAGGCTGAGGGAGCCACCGCCCCGCTCACAGAACTCCTGCACAGCCGCAATGAGGGAGTTGGTATGTACACACTCATAGACACACACACATCGTTTATCATCTGCCACCCATCTTTCACATAATAGGTACTCTGAGCTTCGCAGATGTTCAGAAGAGGCGTTTCACCTGTGCCACATGAGTGTATAAAACACTGGCATTTGGAAAACTCCTAAAACTGTTTTAAGACAACCTTTTTCATAAAATATATAATTTAGTCAGATTTCCATTATTGTTCCAGTGATGCGGGCAGTGTAAGCCAAATCAGTTGTAACCATAACCACAGTGAAGAATGGCCTCTGAGCTGTGATGGCTTTATTTGTAGCATCAGGTTGATTAAAACACTTATGTTGAGGCATTTGAAAGAAAATGCTAACCTTTCCTCACCCCTCCCACAGCCACCTACGCTGCAGCAGTGCTGTTCCGCATGTCCGAGGACAAACCCCAGGACTACAAGAAACGTCTCTCTGTAGAGCTCACCAGCTCCCTCTTCAGGACAGAGCCCATGGCCTGGAATGAGGTATGTACTCAAACACCCAGGTGTGTACAAGCACTTGTTTGAATTGATAAACATACTTGTACACACCCCCGCAAGTATTCTAATTTTGACTCACTCAGCATGTCTCACCTTGATTCATACAGTTGTGCTAATGTTCAATCCAACAGACTCGAGGTCAGCAAGGGAATACTACTGGATATTATTATTATTGGAATACTGTGTGTATGATGTCAGATACAACCATCACTGTCACTATAGTCCTGATGAACCTGCTGCTCCCCTCACTTGCCTGATTGTCTATTTGTGTCTGTCTTTTCCTTTGCAGACTGGAGAGTTGGGTTTGGACATTGGAGCTCAGGGAGAGCCTCTGGGCTACAGACAGGAAGGTAAGTTGCCTCCTCTTCTCTGTGTGGTCAGGAGGCTCACAGGAAAAACACAGGAGGGGACACGAATGTCACACAGAACCAGCAATTGGTCAGGATTTCATTAATTCGTTTTTGTACTAAGTGGAAATACACAAGCATCAGCACTTCCTGTTCAGGGCTCCTGTGACCGTGTCCTGTCCTGCTAGTTTCTCCAAGCCTGGGGTGAGACCGCCCTCCTCTACCCCTTGAGCAAGTTGGTATACAACTAAATATCATTTCCACACTCCTAATCACTGAAGACAAGTTTGACTATATTTAAGTTAAGGTTATGATACATTGAGCCGTGTCTTCAAGTATGGATGAGAATTGATTGCATACCAAAACCTCAGATTGGTTGTGGTGATCATTAGACCAAGGGGCAAGGATGGCTGGTTGATTCTGATATGCACTGCCCTCCATACTTCCAGCATGAACAACTTTAATTGGCTCTTAGCTGGCCCACTGCAGAGTCAGTATCCAGTATCAAGAACTGCAGTACCCAGAGTTGGGAAGGAGAATCAGCTAGCTGTTGCATCAGTTTCTCTCTTGGTGCTACCAAACTGAAGACATTCTGCACATTACACACTGGAACTGAGCCATTAAGTTTTCAACTAAGTTGTTCCATAGTTTTGTCTTGTCCATTGCTGGAGGAGGGGAAGTGCATTGTGTTGTGTTGCGTGTATGATCATACTACTGTGTGCCAGCTTGGTTTGTTAACATGCTCTAACAACTGCTCTGCTTCCCCGCCTCTCCTCCACCCACTCCTCCCTCTGCCAGACCCAAGCTACCGTTCCTTCCATTCGGGGGGTTACGGAGGGGACACAATGGGCATGGAGCCCATGATGGACCATGATCTGGGCGGAGGTCACCACCCTGGCCAGGACTACGCCCCCGTAGAGGGGCTGCCTGACCTGGGTCATGCCCAGGACCTGATAGACGGCCTGCCTCCCGGCGACTCCAACCAACTGGCCTGGTTCGATACTGACCTGTAAATACCAAGACTGCGACCAACATTACACTACACTTTCTACTAGGTAAGATTGCACACTCTGCTCTGTACTTTATTGTATTGAGTAAAATGAATGCAGCACTACACTGCTTTTAGGCAAGATGTAGAAAGGGGACAGCAGTGAGACAGTAAGAGTGGGGAGGCTTTCTGTCTGTGGGTGGGGTGAATTTACTGACTGCGGCTGCTGCATGTTCAGACTGCTACTAATTGGAAAGCTGTGTTGTGCTGTGTGTGATGTTACTTGGTCTTTTTGATCTTTGTGTGTGGTCTTCACCAACGCCTGGGCTCTTTTTGTCTCCCTCTTCTCTTCTTTTCTTTCTTCCTCTCCTCCTCCCTCCTGTCTGTGTTCCTTTCCTTCCCTCCTCCCCTCCCAGCTGTATCATGTGATCTGGATGAACCTGCATTGTGATTCGCCCATATGGAGGAGGCGGGGTTTCAGAAAGTGCCTGAAGACGACTCAACAACAGCAAGCAGAGTTTCCTGTCTATGGGAACTCCATGGGGACAAACTAGATTTAAGTGCGGTTCTGTTCTGGTCTGGCCCTACACTGGGCTGACATCAAATCCTGACCCGACACACGGAGTTAGATCTCAACGGTTGAATTTTAAAAACCCTTTTATGTCTGTATTTTTTTCTTCATTTTTTTACTTTTATTCGGTTGTTTTACATTTTATTTTTTTTCCTTTCAAGTCTGTAATGGTACCGATCGATTCTAGCTTGCTTTATGATTATTCTGAATTATGATACTCATCTCTTGTTTTTGCAGTCCCTTGTATTTTAAGTCTCTCTGGTAGTGTTGAGTTTTCTAGTGGTAATGCTCCATCCAAGTAAAGAATTTGATCACGTTTTAAATGGTGTCCAAACACTAAAGTTAATCAGTTGAATTGTATTCTGATGATCAAGTGTAACATTGTGTAGCTTTTGTATAAAAAACATGAATTGGAAATCATGGTCCAAATATCAAGCTATTTTCTTGCTTTAAAGGTGGACACTGAGGTGTCTCCGCTGTTCCAAAGGGGGTGTAGCTGACCTAGCTAGATGGGTGTGGCTGTGGATGATGGACAGGGGTGGAGGAGGGCTCTTATTGGTCTGCTGTTACTATGGGGTGGGGTAGTGGGAGGAGCTGGATGCTGTAGCCTGCTGTGTTCTGAAACAATAAAATGGACTGTCATTTCACTTGGATGCCTCCATGTCTCATTTCACTGACACCTTCAATCCTGGAGGAGAAAAAGTCTGCACAGCAACAGTGTCAAATCAACAAATGAAAATACTGCAACTAGATCAGATTGGCTACGTTTAGATGAAGATGTAATGGTGTAGCAAGCACTTCATAGGTTGCACATTTGGTTTCACTGTTAACTTAAGAATATTTGGTAATTGTGCAGTGTAAACCTGATTTCTGAAAAGTGAATTATGCTTTGCATGCACCTTAACTGCATGCTGAGTTCACCCACTGAGTTATAAATGTTCTGATACAAAGGAGTTAAAATAGAGCATGAGTTTACAGCTGTGCGCTAGCCCACTGTTAGACAGAAGGTGTAATAACGCCTACATGAACACCAAGCATGGTGTGTATGTGCTGAGCAGTGTTCAGAAACAGCATCAGTGTTGGATGACCAGAACAACACAATGTGAATGTGACACTACTGTTTTACACATCTAATGTCAGCTAGGTGTGAAAAACTGACAATCCACCCACTGTGAAAACAAGAAGTGCCCAGATCGACCTGGAGGAACATGCTGCTGGGTTGGCAGGAGGCCCATGTGGTGGTCTGACAGTCCGCCATCTTCTAAATATGAGAATATGTCAACTCAGTTTGTGTAGCTTGGTAGATGCTACTGGACAATTGAACAGTGACAGCTGTGTTTGCTACAGATTTAGTGAGATTAGTAAGATTTGCATATGCAATGAGAACCAGGTGTGAAGAAGTAGAAGCCTGCCAGTTGTGACCACGTGGCCAGGGATTTTTCAAGTGGACAGATTGTTGTTGAGTGAAAGGGGGGATTGTTTCCTTGTAGAGGCACTCACTGTAATGTCGTGTGATGATGTTCCATTACTAATGTACATATAGGCTTAATGAAGGAACAACCTAACAATTTCTAATGCTAATGCTCTGTCAGCTGTAAGTGAGAAGAATGGTCTAGATGTACCTGGAGTCAGTAAAATTTAAATGCAACTTGTATTCCAAACTTGCTCTCTATGTCCAAATTTACATAAATAAACGATTTACTGGCAGCTAAAATGGTAATGACTTAAATAGAGTCTTAAGTCTTATACAACTACCATTCTTACATCAGGCTCATCTAGGTTGAGAAATATATATCACTCTCTCAGTTTAAATATATATCGCTCTCTCAGTTTAAACTAAGTTCTGGTTCCTGCTGCCTGCATCTTCAATCATGTGCCATAAAGCTTCCTGATCAACAGTCAAAACACTTTCCCAAACTGTGACTGGGTTTGTAGGACAAGTAAAGACAAGGAAGAGAGTAATTGAGCTCTGTGTTCACCATCAGCCCACACAGAAATACAATTGGATGTAGTCACTCTACTAATGTACATACAGTATATGATGACAGATCTAATGTTGTAGAGGTGCCTATATAAACCTGAGGGCAGGTCTGGTTACAGTCTGGACAGCAACCAGATAGTTTTGACCCAGTTGTCAAATGATCCGAGTTATACAGCAATGACTGGTACACATTTACTGAGATTACTCAGATTGTAAATATGATGAGAGATACACGTGGAGAGAAGACAGTGTGGTACCTGTGAACCCGTGTGCATTCATTCATTCAGTCATTCATCTTCTCTACCCTGTTGACTCTGTCCAGGTCGTGGGCTGGAGCCTGTTCTGACATAAATACAGAGTTCAGATAGCTGCAGGTTAGGGACAGCTGACAAATCTGTCCTCGGACCAGACACTGATTCCGTTTCAAAAATAACCAGCAATAATATTACTAGTGATTTTGAATTATAATTTGCAAAACTAACTTACAAAGTGGTGTTAAACAACAAATCAAAAACTGTATTTAAAAAAACTTAAACATAACCACAATAATTCATAAAACAGTAACAATACATATAACAATTAAAATAACATTCCTATATTAAATACAAAGTGCAGCTTATTTCGGTGTGATTTACTGAGCAAAACCCAATGGTAGTAAATATCTTAAGTTTCTAATAATGGGATTTTGAGAGATCCTAAAGGAATGGATATCAACTGCTAGCCTAATATCTTCAGGCAATTTATACCAAAACTGAGCCTTATTTCACTTTGCTTGGTGCAGTCTGCGATGCTGAATGCTCTAGAATGCTTAAAGCTTCTGGGGTGTGGAATGTTCTAGAATGTTGGAGATTTCTGGAATGCTGAGGGTTCTAGAATGCTGAAAGCCTCTGGAATGCTTCAGGCGCCACGAGGCTGAAAGCTTCCAGAAAGCTGAGGTTCTCAGAAGGTGCGGATCTCTTGGAGGATTTCAGCAGCCAGAGGCATCACGTCAACATGATACCTGAAACAGAGAAAAACAAATAACAGTAAGACAGGATTGTATATATGTGTGGCGACACTTGCACATTTACACAGCGCTGAATAGAAAGTTGTTTATTTTGCAGGGGGTTAGCGGCAGGTTAAATCTGAATATCAGTTAGAGCTCTTTCACTGCTGCCCAGGCCAAATCTCCCACTTGTACACCAGGGATGGTTCAGCAATGACAGCTTGGTTTTCAGGCCTGAACTGCAGCCACAGCAGACATGTGATATTTCATACTTGTATGAAAATTTTTCACAATAGTTAACAAGGGGTGAGAAATAAACTATTGGAAGGAAATAGACAGATCCTTTTTCTGTAGATTTGGCTCTAATTGAGTATGTATAAACCACAAAAAAGGCTTCTTCATATTTTAGTTTTTTATAGTATAATTTGCAGTTATATATCAAGAAATAGTTATGTGCAAAATAATGACACTTGTAATTACATTTTTCCAGAATATTATTTAGATATTCACATTAGCATTACTATACACACATGACGAAGCATGTGAATAATAATTCAATTAGGGTCTTTGTGGACAGAAGAATCAGAAAGGAGCCTAGACATAAGCTCTCTGGGCTCACTGAAATGGATGTGATCATAAACCGGCAACCTGAGCACCAAAGCAAACTGGACTGTTAATGAAGTTCAGAATGAGTGCTATCACAAGTCCTGTCCATTTGCAAGCATCAGCCTCTTGAAATACTCTGTGTGCACTCTGCACATTTGTAGATGTGCAGCTGTCTTATTTTAATTTTTACGATCCTTTATTTGATGGAAAATGTCTTTACCATGTTGTGTGATCTAAATAATGCAACTACATATTCAATTCAAACTGCCGCATGGAAGCAACTTTAGAAACAGCCACTGCACAATGGTCACTGCAGCCTGGTCTGCATGTAAAATGCACTTTTCACTTCAATTTGTACTAAAGGGCCGATGGGCTGCATGAGTTGGTGACAATACCCTCAGTGGAAGCTTACATGTGTAAAAGTTCACCATAACAATACTGTTTTCACCAATCTTTGGGTCTTAATTGAAGGTATTGTCGACATTTCTTTTGGGGAGATATTTTCTATAATTGTGTCTTGCGCAATGCACTGACTTTCCTTGAAAGTCAATGCATCCACTAAAGATGTATGCTACTTCTGTCAGAATGCCACCCCTTTAAATAGGTACCATGGCTTAGTAAAAGCGCCTGTCTTAAAAATACAGTAAGACTGCAGAGCAGGCGCTGGGCTCTGAGGGCAGGTGGGGGAGGGGTGAGGAGCGCAGACTGTTGCCAGTAGGAAGTAAGGGGAAACCTATCATTCAAAATGACAGTAGAAAGAATTGAGGTCACTGCCAAGTATGAGAGAGCAGTGTGCTTGGCAGGGTCTTTTCCTGTACCTTCTGGTGTTGAGTGTGTTAAACAATCAATCGCCCTGCGGAGCCTCAGTCACTGCTGCTGAGCTGAGTCTCCAGGCTCGTCCTGCGCTGGGACTCAGAGACCCTCGCAGCCTTGGTAGGTTGGCTTCTGGCCAGGCTGTACTCATCTCTGATCCCTCTCTGTTCACTTGTTTTTCATTTTGATTTTCTTTCCTCTAAATATTCCATTATTTTATGGCATTCATAAAGATGCAAATATGAAATATATCCCATATTTACAATACAGTATAACAGTGTAAGTATGCACAGTATACTGTGTATTCAACAATAGTTCATGACATTTGAAAAACCTGTATGACAAATTATTTCTCATATTTCAACATGTGATGCACTGTATGCCATGATACAACACTGTATAATTTGTTATATATAGTATATTATAAACGACATATACATGGACACATAAATCTGACTGGCTGCAGGGTGTCCATTTAAACTGTATATCGTGACACCTCAAACATAGTCCCTATATCACTGCTAATTAATACATTCAGCTCATACAAAACTTATTATAGCTAACCATAACAACAATAACAACAATTTCAACAATTTCTACAATGTCATGGCTAAGGTTGAACATTAGCCAAATCAGCTGGTAGCGTTCCACTCCAAGACTGTTCCAGATATTAGTCTGACCCATAAGAAAATAGTGCAGGCAAAAAGTTTTTATTTTCAGAGCATATTGCACCCTAAAGCTATCAACTCTCCCAATTCTTAAAAGTGTTGGCAAGTAGCCATGATATGAGTGTGATAATGCACGAGCTCGTGACCAGGTGGACAAGGAAGAGGTGAGTGTTGTGGCATTAACTGTCCCAAAGGTGTCCCTATATCGGGACATCTTGTTGTGCATTATTGCTTACACAATACAGTGCCTTTATTAAGACATAGATGGCATACAAAGGTACATCTTTCTGTACACACATACATGCATGAAGGATGTTGTGGGTTATTTAAAGCATCTTATCCTCTCAGACCCCTGCTGGTTGACTGGAGCCTACCCCTTATCTCTTCTCCTACCATCCACCCCCCTACCCACCATCCCACCACACACACACACACACACACACACACTTCCCTTCTGCTCTCCCTCCCAGGTGTCTGTGAGGGCAGCCTGACAGCCAGGCCAACACAAGCCAACCCACCCCCCTTACTTAATTAAACCCCACCTAATTAACCTAATTAACGCGGTTCCCACAGGCCCCAAAAATCCTTGGAAAGTTTGTGGATTTGGAAAACATAAATTGAGCCCATAAAAGTTTCAGGACACTCTGAGTTTGGTTACTCATTAAATCCCTGCACTTTTCACAGCTACAAATTGACACTCAGCCGCAGCACAGAGGACAGTATATAATGAAATAATTGGTCCTAGATTACAGTGAATGGCTCTCACAGCATAACATTAGCCTCACACTCAGCTTAGATGAACACTTAGCATTAGTTCATTATTCCATCCTGCGTGAGCAACAAAGGATTGTGTTTGTGTGTGCTTTGCATGACTCCAGCCACCAGGATATCTTCACATCTATTTCAGCAAGAACCATGAAACAAAAACTGTGTGCTCAGTGGAGCGTTGGGAGCATTAATAAGCTTGACCTAAAAGGGGCAGGATGTCAGCGGACAAACAGCTTCCTCAGACTGCAAAATGAATCAAATTGAATTTTAGTCTGCTCTAACTGTTTTTTTAATTAATTTTTTTAAAAAAATCTCTAACCCTTCAGACCACCAAAGGCCATCAAACTTGAGTTCGTTTTGAAAGCTGCTCTGGCTTGTGATTGGTTGAAGGCATAAACACGCCCCTAGAACTTTTTCTGCCTCTACTTAAAATGGCCTTTACTCACACTTCTCTCCTGCACTAAAACCAAGTGAAAAGGAGTGAGGCCAAATGTCTGTCTGTGAAATCAGTCTAAAAATGGCATCCACAGTGGAGTTTTCAGAAGATGAAGGGCATGAATGAATTTTATGTGAACAGATGCGGGCTATTCCCTGAAACTGCTCTGTCCAGCAGTGCTGTGTCTCTGTTAAGCAGAGTCAGGTATTTACTTTGTGATTGTACAATGGGTTCACAACTCAATTGCAATCCTTCATAAACTGAAGCTGAATTCAAAGCTTTCACAGTGCTGTTTGTTGAGGAGAGTTATGTTGTTTACTGTGCTGCATGTGTTGTCAAAATATATATTTATACGTCTACTATTATTCCATTAGCTTTGTCAAAAGCAGGCTGTGTTCCTGATGGCTTCATGTTTAATTGAATGCAGCAATAAACTAAGGATCGAGTTTTGGGCCTCAAGGCTTTTCTTCAGAGCGGAGGACTGCGAGTGAAACTCCTCCTCTCGCTCTGCATTCGGTCAAGGCTCGAGGTTTTGAAAAGGCATTCCGCAGGTTGCCATGGAAAAGGCTGAATGACATCATTTGGGTTGGGATCTTAGCCCAGACCTCCCCTCTTCCTTCCCACCCCTTCCCTCTCTCTCTCTCTCTCTCTGCCCTGACTCCTCTCATCCTCTCAATTAAAACCTCCCCTCACCCAGTCTCCTCTCCCCTCCTCATAACTCCTCTCATCTCCTGCCCTTTCTCCCAAAACCTCTGCTCCCCTCCTCCCCTCCTCCTACCACTAAACCAGTGGGAGTGTGCCAGTCTCAGCCACTTCAAAGGCTAGAACTGATCTCTGCTTTCATCTGCCAGAGAGGAGAGAGAGAGGAGAGGGAGAGGAGACTAAGGAGGGAGGGAAGGCTGAGAGGAGGATATGGGGTGAGAAGAAGGCAGGGGAAGAGTGGGAGAGAGGAGAGGAGAGCAGAAGAGAGGAGAGGAGAGGAGAGGGGGAGGTAGGAGAGAGAAAGTGGGAGAACAGGCGCAGAAAATGGAGGGGGAGAGAGGAGGTGAAATGGGTAGAGATGTTGACAAGAAGGGAGGGGGGAGAAAAGGAGTGACAGAGGAAAGAAAGGGAGAGGGAGGGGAGAGGATAGGCCTCTATAGCAGGACAACAATACACCTTTATTATTGATCTGACAGAGAGTGTGTGTGTGTGTGTGTGTGTGTGTGTGTGTGTGTGTGTGTGTGTGAGAGAGAGAGAGAGAGAGAGAGAGAGAGAGAG